>CM059425.1:96077166-96179219 GCA_030390025.1 Squalus acanthias | reverse complement strand
CCCCCCCCCCCCCCCCCCCCCCCCCCCGTCCCCTCTCCCCAAATGCTGCAACCTTCATCATTGTGATTCAGAAATTGTATCTTGTCATTTGTTGTTGAGTATCTTATATTCATGGCTACGTATTTCTTCCTCCCCAATCTTTTTCCAGTCCGATCTTGCCCGCAGGAGGCTGAATGATGACGATCGGTGTCCGGAGATCAACGGTCAGTCTCAGAGCGCCACGAGGCAGGCTCAGGAGGAGGACGGAGACGAGGAAGAGCTGACTCTTAAATATGGGGCCAAGCACGTCATCATGCTCTTTGTGCCCGTCACCTTGTGCATGGTGGTGGTGGTAGCAACGATCAAATCCGTCACTTTTTACACACGAAAGGATGGCCAGTTGTAAGTATTTCTTTCCTCTTGAGTATTTTATAGTATTGTCTCTTTCACAAAGCTACCCGCCCTCCTCCCTTTCTCTTTTACGCGGATGATTTGAGTCAAGTTGCAGAGGTGTGTCATCATTCTGCATTGATTTGAGTCAAGTTCACTTTTTTGATGTACTATAGAATTTTACAGCACAGAAACAGGCCGTTCGGCCCAACTGGTCTATGCCGGTGTTTATACTCCACACGAGCGTCCTCCCACCCTACTTTTTTTTAAAATTCGTTTCTGGGATGTGGGTGTCGCTGGCAAGGCCAGCATTTGTTGCCCATCACTAATTGCCCTTGAGAAGGTGGTGGTGAGCCGCCTTCTTGAACCGCTGCAGTTCCTGTGGTGAAGGTACTCCCACAGTGCTGTTAGGGAGGGAGTTCCAGGATTTTGACCAAGCGACGATGAAGGATCGGCGATATACTTCTAAGTCAGGATGGTGTGTGACTTGGAGGGGAACTTGGAGGTGGTGGTGTTCCAATGCACCTGCTGCCCTTGTCCTTCTAGGTGGAAGAGGTCGCGGGTTTGGGAGGTGCTGCCGAAGAAACCTTGGCGAGTTGCTGCAGTGCATCTTGTAGATGGTACACACTGCAGACACAGTACGCCGGTGGTGGAGGGAGTGAATGTTTACGGTGGTGGATGGGGCGCCAATCAAACGGGCTGCTTTGTCCTGGATGGTGTCGAGCTTCCTGAATGTTGTTGGAGTTGCACTCATCCAGGCAAGTGGAGAGTATTCCATCACACTCCTGACTTGTGCCTTGTAGATGGTGGAAAGGCTTTGGGGAGTCAGGAGGTGAGACACTCGCCGCAGAATACCCAGCCTCTGACCTGCTCTTGTTGCCACCGTAATTATGTGACTGGTCCAGTTAAGTTTCTGGTCAGTGGTGACCTCCAGGATGTTGATGGTGGGGGATTCGGCGATGGTAATGCCGTTGAATGTCAAGGGGAGGTGGTTAGACTCTCGCTTGTTGGAGATAGTCATTGCCTGGCACTTGTGTGGCGCGAATGTTACCTGCCCAAGCCTGAATGTCGTCCAGGTCTTGTTGCATGTGGGCATGGACTGCTTCATTATCTGAGAAGTTGTGAATGGCGCTGAACACTGTGCAGTCATCAGTGAACATCTCCATTTCTGACCTTATGTTGGAGAGAAGGTCATTGATGAAGCAGCTGAAGATGGTTGGGCCTAGGACACTGCCCTGAGGAACTCCTGCAGCGATGTCCTGGGGCTGTGATGATTGACCTTCAACCACCACAACCATCTTCCTTTGTGCTAGGTATGACTCCAGCCAGTGGAGCATTTTCCCCCCCGATTCCCATTGACTTCAGTTTTACTCTGGCTCCTTGATGCCACACTCGGTCAAATGCTGCCTTGATGTCGAGGGCGGTCACTCTCACCTCACCTCTGGAATTCAGCTCCTTTGTCCATGTTTGGACCAAGGCTGTAATGAGGTCGGGAGCCGAGTGGTCTTGGCGGAACCCAAACTGGGCATCAGTGAGCAGGTTATTGGTGAGTAAGTGCCACTTGATAGCACTGTCGATGACACCTTCCATCACTTTGCTGATGATTGAGAGTAGACTGATGGGGCGGTAATTGGCTGGGTTGGATTTGTCCTGCTTTTTGTGGACAGGACATACCGAGGCAGTTTTCCACATTGTCGGATAGATGCCAGTGATGTAGCTGTACTGGAACAGCTTGGCTAGAGGCGCGGCTAGTTCTGGAGCACAAGTCTTCATCACGATAGCCGGGATGTTGTCGGAGCCCATAACCTTTGCTGTATCCAGTGCGCTCAGCCGTTTCTTGATATGTGGAGTGAATCGAATTGGCTGAAGACTGGCTTCTGTGATGATGGGGGCCTCAGGAGTAGGCCGATATGGATCATCCACTCGGCACTTGCTGAAGATGGTTGCAAACACTTCAGCCTTGTCTTTTGCACTCACGTGCTGGGATCCACCATCATTGAGGATGGGGATATTCATGGACCCTCCTCCTCCCGTTTGTTGTTTAATGGTCCACCACCATTCACGACTGGATGTGGCAGGACTGCAGAGCTTTGATCTGATCCGTTGATTGTGGGATCGCTTAGCCCTGCCTATAGCATGCTGCTTCCGCTTTTTAGCATGCATGGAGTCCTGTGTTGCAGCTTTCCCAGGTTGGTACCTCATTTTTAGGTACGCCTGGTGCTGCTCCTGGCATGCTCTTCTACACTCCTTGTTGAACCAGGGTTGGTCCCCTGGCTTGATGGTAATGGTAGAGTGAGGGATATGCCGGGCCATGAGGTTACAGATTGTGGTGGAATACAATTCTGCTGCTGCTGATGGCCCACAGTGCCTCATGGAGGCCCAGTTTTGAGCTGCTAGATCTGTTCTGAATCTATCCCATTTAGCACGGTGGTAGTGCCACACAACACGATGGAGGGTGTCCTCAGTGTGAAGACGGGACTTCGTCTCCACAGTGACTGTGCGGTGGTCACTGCTACCAATACTGTCATGGACAGATGCATCTGCGACAGGTAGATTGGTGAGGACGAGGTCAAGTAGGTTTTTCCCTCGTGTTGGTTCTCTCTCCACCTGTCGCAGGCCCAGACTGACAGTTATGTCCTTCAGGACTCGGCCAGCTCGGTCAGTAGTGGTGCTACCGAGCCACTCTTGGTGATGGACATTGAAGTCCCCCACCCAGAGTACATTCTGTGCCCTTGCTACTCTCAGTGCTTCTTCCAAGTGGTGTGCCACATGGAGGAGTACTGATTCATCAGCTGAGGGAGGGCGGTAGGTGGTAATCAGCAGGAGGTTTCCTTGCCCATGCTTGACCTAAAGCCATGAGACTTCATGGGGTCCGGAGTCAATGTTGAGGACTCCCAGGGCCACTCCTTCCCAACTGTATACCACTGTGCCGCCACCCCTGGTGGGTCTGTCCTGCTGGTGGGACAGGACATACCCAGGGATGGTGATGGAGGAGTTTGGGACATTGGCTGAAAGGTATGACTCTGTGAGGATGACAATGTCAGGCTGTTGCTTGACTAGTCTGTGAGACAGCTCTCCCAATTTTGGCACAAGTCCCCAGATGTTTGCGAGGAGGAGTTTGCAGGGTCGACTGGGCTGGGTGTGCCATTGCCGTGTCCGTAGCCAGTGCTGAGGTCGATGCCGGGTGGTCCGTCCGGTTTCATTCTTATTATGTTTCGTAGCAGTTAGTTACTACTGAGTGACTTGCTAGGCCATTTCAGAGGGCAGCTAAGAGTCAACCACATTGCTGTGGGTCTGGAGTCACATATCGGCCAGACCGGGTAAGGGCAGCAGATTTCCTTCCCTAAAGGACATTAGTGAACCAGATGGGTTTTTACAACAATCCGATAGTTTCATGGTTACCATTTACTGATACTAGCTTTTTATTCCAGATTTATTGAATTAACTGAATTGAAATTCCCCAGCTGCTGTGGTGGGATTTGAGCTCATGTCCCCAGATCATTATTCCAGGCCTCTGGATTACTAGCCCAGTGACATTACCACTATGCTACTGTTTCAGCATCTAACTTCATCTAACTCGATCAGCATAACCTTCTATTCCTTTCTCCCTCATGTACTTATCTAGCTTCCCCTTAAATGCATCTATGCTATTCGTCTCAATTACTCTGTGGTAGCGAGTTCCACATTCTAACCATTCTCTAGGCAACAAAGTTTCTCCTGAAATCCTTCTTGGATTTATTAGTGACTATCTTCTATTTATGGCCCCTAGTTTTGGACACCAAATACATATAAAATATCAATTGTCTTTAGTGGCGTCTATGCATGTCTTGGCATTGAGAGAACTGCAGTGTGCTTTTAGTTTGTAAACCTCTCCATTCTGGCACCAAGGTAACGGTATCGTCTGACTTGGAACTTCGCAGTCTGGTTGTGGGGGACCGTTGAATGAAGCAAGGGCACGGAATGAGAATTGCGTTTGGCTGGGTGTTTTATTTAATCTGCAGTGAAAGACAAGGGGATGAAGGTATGAACTGGGAACAACCGTGCAAAGCCAGCCCAGTTCACAACAGATGAGGGATTAGATCAAAGAAATGAGTATTGATGTTACTTACGTGCAGATTGTAGTTTACGGCATTTCTGGTAACAGATCATACAATGTGACAACTTCTAAAACAAAGGCAAAATCCTGCAGGTACTGGAAATGTGAAATAAAAACAGAAAATGCTGGAAACACTCAGCAGGTCAGGCAGCATCTGTGGAGAGAGAAACAGAGTTAACATTTTAGGTCGATGTCCTTTCATCAGAACTGCTGATGAACTGCACATTAGAAATGAGTTCTGATGAAAGGTCATCGACCTGAAACGTTAAATCTGTTTCTCTCTCCATAGATGCTGCCTGACCTGCTGAGTATTTCCAGCATTTTCTGTGTTTATTTTTGTGACAATTTGCTGTCTTTGCTTTGGTGGGATTTGCATGTTGTGCTCTGCCCTGGATTTGTCCTTTTTCTCCCCTTTTCGCTCTGCTTTTCTTCTGTGTCTCGATGGTGGCCCAGACAAGAGTGCTGTTCCACAGGTGCCAGCTGCAGTTCGATACCTCACCCCCTGAGGAAAGATGTGGAGACCTTAGTCACACATTGAAGGGTAAAACTCGTGGCACGTTATCTATCAACAACAACTTGCATTTATATAGCGCCTTTAATGTAGTAAAACGTCCCAAGGCGCTTCAGAGGAGCATAATCCGACAGAATTTGACACCAAGCCACATGAGATATTAGGACAGGTGACCAAACTCTTCGTCAAGGAGGCAGGTTTTAAGGAGGGGAGAGGGAGGTGGAGAGGTTTAGGGAGGGAATTCCAGAGCTTGACAGCTGAAGGCACGGCCGCCAAAGGTGAGAACGATGAAAATCGGGGATGCACAAGAGGCCAGAATTGGAGTTGCGCAGAGATCTTGAAGGGTTGGAGGAGGTTACAGAGTTGGGGAGGGACGAGGCCATGGAAGGAATTGAACACAAGGATGAGAATTTTAAAATAGAGGTGTTGCCGGATCGGGAGCCAATGCAGGTCAGTGAGCACAGGGGTGATGTGTGAACGGGACTTGGTGCGAGTGAGGATACAGGCAGCGGAGGTTTAGATGAGCTCATGTTTACGGAGGGTGCAAGGTGGTAGGCCGGCCTGGAGAGCATTAAAACGCTGCATTAAGCTAAAAAGTGAGATCTTGAGCACTGCTTCTCAAACATGCACACGATGCTTTATCACAGAATGTCCATTTTTTACTTTTGTATTTATTCAGGTAGAAACAATTTATTATCATGAGGTTCTTGTGTTGGAAGTTGAGGGGAATCCTGGAGCTAACAAAACTGAAAATCTGCGATGTCAATTCATGGCGGATCAATCAGCATCTGCGCAAAGGGAAGATCAGCTGATGTTTCAGGTGTATTAGAAAGCAAGGGAGGTGGGGAAACACCTGGCATTTCAGCCTCAGGGCGGCAGTAAAAGGGTTGAATGATCTGCAAATAGCTTAATAAAAAAACTGTTAGATAATCTAAACAATCTTCTGCGTGAGGTACTGAAAAGGCAGTAAAAGATCAAAAGAACGTACAAGTAGTTAAGGATGCAAAGGGCGCGCACAAAACAAGTGATAACCGGAGGAAGAGGGAAAGAAAATCCCAGCAAATGCAGGAAACCTGAAACAACAGATAATGCTGGAAAAACACAGCGTGTCTGCCAGTCCTGAAAACAGGCCAATACCACAGGCACAGAATCCACCCCCCACCGTTTGCCGGCACTGTTCGGGCGGAGGGTCTGTACCTGAACTGTCAATCTCCCTTCCCCTTCCCCTGGAGCCCAACAGACCACCCCACATCACCAGTACCATACGCCCTGCTGTACTGACAGTGGAGGATGTTGCTAAGGTCTGAACTTACTGAAGTCAGTGTTCAGATCAGAAAGCTGCAGATTGGCCAAGAGAAAGATGAGCTACTGTTCCCAGAGCTTGGGTTGAGCCTGGTTGGGACAGTACAGAAGGTCACTGATCGAGTTCAGAGTGGAAGGAGGGAGTTCAAGTGGTGAACCACAAAGTGGAGAAACTATTTCCTCTGGTGGGGTGTCCAGAACAAGGGGGCATAACCTTAAAAATAGAGCGAGGCCATTCAAGGAGTGATGTCAGGAAGCACTTCTTCACACAAAGGGTAGTGGAAATCTGGAACTCTTCTCCTTTTTCTCTCCTCCCCACCCCCCACCCCCCCCCCCAAGAAAAAGCTGATGGGTTCAGGGTCAATTAAAAAATTTCAAAACTGAGTTTGATAGATTTTGTTGGTTAAGGGTTATGGAACCAAGGTGGGTAGATGGAGTTAAGATACAGATCAGCCAGGATCTAATTGAATAGCAGAACAGGCTCAAGGGGCTGAATGGTCTACTCCTGTTCCTATTTCATTTTGCTATCTTCCATTTTACATTTTTAAATGGGGAGAGGAGGAGGAGGAGGAAGAGAAAGAAAATGTATGATGTGACTGGCAAACTTTCCCATTGATTCAACCAGTGCTACTCTTTGGTTAAGGGTATCAAGGGATATGGATCAAAGGTGGGTAAATGGAGTTGAGGTACAGATCAGCCATGATGTAATTAAATGGCAGAGCAGGCTCGTGGGGCTGAATGGCCTCCTCCTGTTCCTATGTTCCACAAGGATGTCAGGGTTGTACTGTGGACAAAAACGTTCAGAAAAGCCGTCAGCCAATCTGCCTTTGGTTTTATGACCATATAGGAGGCTGCACTGTGAGCAGCGACTGCTCTAGATTAGAGGAAGTACAAGTAAATTGTTGTCACGTGGAAGTGTTCGGGGCTTCGGACAGTGCTGTTGGAGGAGGTCAGTGACCGGTGTTGCATCTGCTGCAGTTACACAGGAAGGTGTTGGGGGAGCTGGACGAATGAGGTGGGGACGGTGGGATGAGGCAAGATGCTCTAATGCGGAGGCTGGTGGGTCAGAAGGTGAGGAATAGGGAACCCTATCGTCATTTAATCACTCCTGCCCTCCACCCTATCACAGACCTTCCCCTTTGTTCTCCCCACCGCTCCCTCCACCTTCCCCATGCTCTGTACTTGCTTAAAAACTGTTAAATCTAACATCTTACAGTTCTGATGAAAGGTCATCGACCCGAAGCGTTAACTCTGTTTCTCTCTCCTCAAATGCTGGCTGAGTATTTCCAGCATTTTCTGTTTTTATTTCAGATTTCCAGCATCCGCAGTATTTTACTTTTGTTCCACAATCCTAAGTTCAGGGAAGAGAGATAAATAAGTGGGAATTAAAATACAAAAATGTCAAAAGAAAATAGTGTCTCCCTGTAACCTCTCCTCTTCTGAATTTCTGTGTTATTTTGTTAAGACATCATACTGGATGTATTGTTGATCTCATTCTGCCAGAAGATGGCAGACTTGTAACTGTATAATGCACTGAGCTTGCAGTTATCAATCTGCAGCACTAACTGCTTCTTTTCACACACAAGTTCTGTATCAGAGACATATTAAGGTTTAAGATAAAGATTGAGAAGGATATAAGTAAGACAAAGACCAAAGTAATAAATTGGGGGGGGGGGGGCTGATTTTATCGGGATGAGCATGAAACTAGGGAAAATAAACTGGAAAAATTTACTGACAAAGGAAGAACTAGAGCAGCAGTGGGCAACAATTAAAACAGTGATCAATAGAGTCCAGGAGAACCATGTCCCACTAAAAAGCAAGAACAAGCTAGCCTGGAATGGCACACCGTGGATGAATAAAGAAAGAAAGGCAAAATTGAAACGAAAGAAAAAGGCAGACACTAAGACGTAGACAACAAAAGGAGAGGATGACAAAAGGGAATACGAAAAGGTTAGGCAGGAAGGCAAAGAGAAACTACGAAATTAAATTATTATGGAATATAAAGAGAAATAGTAAAGTATTCTTCAGCCACATAATTAAAAGAAAAATCAGCACAGGGCCACTACAGGATGCATAAGATAAACTCCCCGGTAATGGCAGAAATATTCAATCATTACTTTACATCGATATTTACCAGGGAGACTATCATGATGGGCATGACATTAGGAGAAGAGATCAAAAAAGACATTTAAGATAGAAATGAGGGAGGTAATTGATAAACTAATCAAATCTTAGAGAGGATAAAACCCTGGTCTGGTTAGGGAAGAGATAGCAGAGGTACTATTACATATATATAACAATTCATTAGAAAAGGGATTGTGCCAGAGGACTGGCAGACAGCTAATGTGATTCCTATATATAAAAAGGGAGATATAACAAGACCAGGGATCATCGGTGGTAGGAAAGATAATGTAATCCAGGGTAGATAAGGATAATGCAGTAGACGTAATATATTTGAATTTCCGGTAGGCCTTTGATGAGATACCACATAGTCGACTCATAACTAAGGTCAGAACATGTGGAGTCAGGGGACAAGTAGCAGAATGGATAGCAAACTGGCTACAAAACAGACAACAGTGTAGGGTTTAAAGGTAGTTACTCAGACTGGCAAATAGTGGGAAGTGGAGTTCCACAGGGATCGCTGCTGGGACCAGTGTTGTTCACTATTTACATAAACGATTTGGACTCCGGAATCAGAAATATGATTTCAAAATATGCGTACGACACCAAATTGGGAGTAGTTCATACAGAAAGGAGGACTGACAAAATACAGGAAGACATTAATAAACTTGCAGAATGGGTGTGTAATTGACAAATGAACTTCAATACAGAAGTGTGAGGTGGTACATTTTGGTAGGAAGAATAAGGAGGCCATTTACTCCTTGGAAAATATGTATCTAAATGGGGTAGAGGAGTAGAGGGATCTGGGGTTACAGATACACGTATCGCTAAAAGTAGCGACGCAGGTTAGTAAGGCCATAAAAAGCATACAAACCATGAGTTCATTTCTAGAGGGATAGAATTGAAAAACAGAAGTTATGTTAAACTTGTATAGAACCTTGGTTAGACCACACTTGGAGCACTGTCAACAGTTCCGGTCTCCAAAGGATACACAGGCACTGGAGAAGGTGCAAAATAGATTTACTAGAATGATATCAGAACTGAGAGTTTATACCTATCAGGAAAGATTGAACAGGCTGGGGCTCTTTTCTCTGGACAAGTGGAGACTGAGGGATGACTTGATAGAGGTCTTTAAGATTATGAAAGGATTTGCTAGGGTACAGGTAGAGAAGATGTTTCCACTTGCGGGGGAAACCAGAACTTGGGGCCATAAATACAAGATACTCACTAACAAATCCAATAGGGAATTCAGGAGGAACTCTCGTTACCCAGTGAGTGATTAGACTGGGAAACTTGCTGCCACAAGGAGCTGCGGCGACTAGCATAGATAGATGCTTTTAAGGAGAAGCTAGATAAACAGGAGGGAGAAAGGAATAGGATATATTGATGGGGTTTTAGGTCAAGAGGGGTGGGATGAGGCTCGTGTGAAACATGAACACCGGCATAGACCTGTTTGGTGAAATGAACTGTTTCTGTGCTGTTAATACTATGTAATATGATTTATGTAGAAATGTAAAGAAGTTGATCTGTGATCTCTACAAGAGCATGTTCATTTCAGCCATAATAGTTTGTAGCATTGGATTTTCTTCAGTTTAATTTGGAAATTCATTTCCAATGTCATTTTCCAACAGATATACTTGTGAGGCATAGGAACAGGAATAGGCCATTCAGACCCTTGCGCCCGTTACGCCGTTCAATTAGATCGTGGCTGATCTGCATCTTAACTCCATCTTACCTGCCTTTGCTCCACATCCTTTAATAGCCTTGCCTAACACAAATCTCAATCTTGAAATTTTCAATTGCGCCCCCAGCCGCCACAGCTTTTTGGAGGAGAGTGTACCAGATTTCCACTATCCTATGTGCTTCCTGACATCACTCCCTGAACGGCCTAGCTCTAATTCTAAGGTTATGCCCCCTTGTTCTGGACTCTCCCACCAGAGGAAATAATTTCTCCACTTTCTGTGGTTCACCACTTGAACTCTTTCCCCCCCCCCTTCCATTCTGACCAAATGAATTGGCAACAACACAAAAACACACGCTAACACAGTTAATTGAAAAGCTGTAAGGGGCATTTAAGCAATGAATCCACATGAAAGAGCAATTTTTTTTTGGAAGTACAGCTCGAGGGAAAAGAATCAAGAAGTAACTATGAAAGTGCCATAGTTCATATTCCCTGACTGAATATTTGTTGAGAAATGTTAATTTAAAATCTAGAAATTTGTACAGTGCAGCTTCTAAGTGTCGAAAGCGGGAAATTGTTAATCAGAGAATATTCCAACTGGAAACTTGCAGGTTTATATTTAAAGTAATAAAGAAAGATGATTTTGTAAAGTAATAGGTCTAGAAGTAGATATGAGTTGAGTATGCAGCATCAGGAGTGAAATATGAAGATAGTAGAGTGGATTGAGATGATTATGAATGAGGGGCAGTCAATGGGGTAATAGTTTGTCATTCCGCCCTGTCGTGTCACTGCTCGCTCGTGAAGGACAGTCACTGGGGCAAGGTCCTGGAGGATTCCGGGAATCCATAGAAACGTAGCCTGGTGTCAGTCATTGTGCCGATGGAAGCAAGGAGGGAACCCTGGGGTACAGAGGCGAGCAGGGGGAGAATCCTGGGGTACAGAGGAGAGCAGGGAGAGAATTCTGGGGTACAGAGGAGAGCAGGGAGAGAATCCTGGGATACAGAGGAGAGCAGGGAGAGAATCCTGGGATACAGGGGAGAGCAGGGAGAGAATCCTGGGGTGCAGGGAGAGAATCCTGGGGTACAGAGGAGAGCAGGGAGAGAATCCTGGGATACAGAGGAGAGCAGGGAGAGAATCCTGGGATACAGGGGAGAGCAGGGAGAGAATCCTGGGATACAGGGGAGAGCAGGGAGAGAATCCTGGGATACAGGGGAGAGCAGGGAGAGAATCCTGGGATACAGGGGAGAGCAGGGAGAGAATCCTGGGATACAGGGGAGAGCAGGGAGAGAATCCTGGGATACAGGGGAGAGCAGGGAGAGAATCCTGGGATACAGGGGAGAGCAGGGAGAGAATCCTGGGATACAGGGGAGAGCAGGGAGAGAATCCTGGGATACAGGGACGAGCAGGGAGAGAATCCTGGGATACAGGGACGAGCAGGGAGCGAATCCTGGGATACAGGGACGAGCAGGGAGCGAATCCTGGGATACAGAGGAGAGAATCCTGGGATACAGGAGAGCAGGGAGAGAATCCTGGGGTGCAGGGAGAGAATCCTGGGGTACAGAGGAGAGCAGGGAGAGAATCCTGGGATACAGGGGAGAGCAGGGAGAGAATCCTGGGATACAGGGGAGAGCAGGGAGAGAATCCTGGGATACAGGGGAGAGCAGGGAGAGAATCCTGGGATACAGGGGAGAGCAGGGAGAGAATCCTGGGAGACAGGGGAGAGCAGGGAGAGAATCCTGGGATACAGGGGAGAGCAGGGAGAGAATCCTGGGATACAGGGACGAGCAGGGAGAGAATCCTGGGATACAGGGACGAGCAGGGAGCGAATCCTGGGATACAGGGACGAGCAGGGAGCGAATCCTGGGATACAGAGGAGAGAATCCTGGGATACAGGAGAGCAGGGAGAGAATCCTGGGATACAGGGGAGAGTAGGGAGAGAATCTTGGGATACAGAGGAGAGAATCCTGGGATACAGAGGAGAGCAGGGATAGAATCCTGGGATGCAGGGAGAGAATCCTGGGATGCAGGGAGAGAATCCTGGGATACAGGGGAGAGCAGGGAGAGAATCCTGGGATACAGAGGAGGGCAGGGAGAGAATCCTGGGATACAGGGGAGAGAATCCCGGGGTACAGGGGAGAGCAGGGAGAGAATCCTGGGATACAGAGAGCAGGGCGAGAATCCTGGGATACAGAGGAGAGAATCCTGGGATACAGAGGAGAGAATCCTGGGATGCAGGGAGAGAATCCTGGGATGCAGGGAGAGAATCCTGGGATACAGGGGAGAGCAGGGAGAGAATCCTGGGATACAGAGGAGGGCAGGGAGAGAATCCTGGGATACAGGGGAGAGAATCCCGGGGTACAGGGGAGAGCAGGGAGAGAATCCTGGGATACAGAGAGAATCCTGGGATACAGAGGAGAGAATCCTGGGATACAGAGGAGAGAATCCTGGGATGCAGAGGAGAGCAGGGATAGAATCCTGGGATGCAGGGAGAGAATCCTGGGATACAGAGGAGAGCAGGGAGAGAATCCTGGGATACAGGAGAGAGCAGGGAGAGAATCCTGGGGTACAGAGGAGAGCAGGGAGAGAATCCTGGGATACAGAGGAGAGAATCCTGGGGTACAGGGGAGAGCAGGGAGTGAATCTCCGGGTGCGGGTGGGCCAGGGGGAGTTCCATGACTTCTGTTACTTTTGGTGAACCTTCCTGTTTGGCAGAAAGTTTGTGATATCGCAGCTCAAGTGTTGGGGAATTACTTCAAATATTTTTAATTGTACTAACCACACAAACGATTAACGTTACTTTATAAGGATATCGACACTGGCATATATTTTTAAAAGGGGTGCAGGAGCCCTTGTGAAATCCTTTTAAAAGGTGCAGGGAATAGACACAAATTGGGGAGGTGGTCTTCAATGTTTGTACTGTATAACGACTGGGACTAAGCCTTATCTATTGCATTGCATATTGAGAAAAGTCTTAAGAAATTTTTGTTAACGATTGATTACTAAACAAACTGGTACTGGATCAGTTAGTGTTCTGGTGTGAATGGTCTGACTCTTGTGGGGTGTTTGTGTGCCTTCAGGTTGTACACTCCGTTTACAGAAGACACAGACACCGTTGGACAGCGAGCTGTAAACTCCATATTGAATGCCCTCATTATGATCAGTGTCATCGTAGTGATGACACTGGTTCTCGTACTTCTATACAAGTACAGGTGCTACAAGGTATGTCTCCACAAAAATTTCTTCTGCTGCGCAAGACACACTGGTAAATTTTGCGAGTGTAAATTTTTGTCTTCCCCTTTCCCAGTGAGCACCTTTTAATTGTTGCACGGAATAACCAACATAAAATTGCAGCACCTTTGGGAAACGGTGGAAGTGGTTGTGTTCTATCCGACTAAGCCCTAATTTAATCACTCCACATAGCGCAGGGAAAGGTAAATTGTGTAATCTGAAAGTTGCTTGTCCCTTTAGATGACCTAGAGTGAGATCCAGAAGATTTTTCCTTGCTGCATCCCGTTAGGGCGGTGCCTCGGGCAGCCAGTTCTCACTTCTGGCTACATATCCCGAGATCCAGTCAGCTTTCCTTGCTGTTGCCACACACTGTGCAGTTGCGTTAAAGGCGCTGTATAAATGCAAGTTGTTGTTGGTTGTAGTGAGCTTATACCAAACCCTGATCCCTCTCCTGTGTTGTCCTGTAGTGTGACGTTCAGTTTATGTTCCCGCTGTTTCTTTTCTTTCCTTAGTCATTGCCTTGCATTTGTTCACATCAAGTGCCACTTGCCACTCATCAGTCTCACTCCTCAACCTGTCCAGATCCCCGATTTTAATCGCTCCACAATTGGTGGTCATGCCTCCAGCCGTGTAGGCCCTAAGCTCTGGAATTCCCTCCCTAAACCTCTCCAGCTCTCTACCTCTCTCTCCTCCCTTAAGATGCTCCTTAAAAATACCTCTTTGACCGGTCCTAATATCTCCTTCTGTGGCTCGGTGTCAAATTTTGTTTGATAACGTTCCTGTGACACACCTTGGGACGTTGTACTACGTTAAAGGTGTTATATAAATACAAGTTGGTGTTTCTCTGTTCTATATTGATTCAACATCTCTTCCCCCTCCCAAATAAGGTTGGTGAGCTGCAGGCATAAGTCGCCACATGGGACTACGATATAGTAGCAATAACAGAGACTTGGCTCAAAGAAGGGGAGGATTGTGAACTTAATACTCCTGGCTACAAGGTATTCAGGAAAGATAGGGAAGGAGAAAAGGAGGGGGGGTTGACAGTACTGATCAGAAACAATTATAGCACTGAAGAGGGATGTAGTTGAGGAGCCAAAGGCACAGTCCATTTGGTTAGAATTAAGGAACAATAGAAGGAGCTATTACACTACTGGGTGTATACCATAAACCATCAAATAGTAGGAAGGAGACCGAGGAGCAAATTTGCAGCCAAATTACAGAAAGATGCAAGAACTACAGAGTAGTGATAACACAGGACTTCAATTATCCTAATATAGACTGGGATAGCAACAGTGTAAAGGGCAAAGAGGGGGGAGGAATTCCTGAAATGTGTACAAGAGAACTTTCTTGATCACTGTGTTTCCAGCCCAACGAGGAAGGAAGCAGTGCTGGATCTAGTTCTGGGAAATGAAGTGGGGCAACTGGAGCATGTTTCAGTGGGAGAGCGTTTGGAGAACAGTGATCATAATATCATCAGGTTTAGAATAGTTATGGAAAAGAACAAGGTACAATCAAGCGTAAAAATACTTCACTGCAGTGAGTTGGAAAGGGATCTGGCCCAGGTGAATTGGAATCATAAATTGGTAGGCAAAACAGTAATTGAACAATGGGAGGCCCTCGAAGAGGAGATGGTTCGGGTACAGACTAGACACATTCCTATGAGGGGGAAAGGATGGGCATCCAAAGCAAGAACTCCCTGGATGACTGAAGATAAAATTTAAAATGAGACAGAAAAAGGAGGCTAATGACCATTGTAAAGTTTATAATACAGTAGAGAACCAAGCCAAATATAGGAAGTACAAAGATCTAAAAAAGAGAATAAGAGGGGCAATGAGAGAGTATGAGAATAGATTAGTGGCCAACATAAAAGGAACCCAAAAGTCTTTTGTAAACACAAATAGTAAAAGGGTAGTCAAAGGAAGGGTGGAGCCGATTAGGGACCAAAAAGGAGATCATCTTGTGGAGGCAAAGGGCATGGCTGGGGTGCTAAATGGGTACTTTGCATCTGTCTTCACTAGAGAAGAGGATGCTGCCAATATAGCAGTAAAAAAGGAGGCAGTAGCAATATTGGATAGGATAAAAATAGATAAAGTAGAAAAGTCACCCGGTCTGGATGGGATGTATCCAAGGTTGCTGAGGGAAGCAAGGGTGGAAATTGCAGAGACTCTGGCCACAATCTTCCAATCCTCCTTGGATATGGGGTTTGTGCCAGAGGACTGGAGGATTGCAAATGTTAACACCTCTGTTTAAAACAAGGGGAGAGGGATAAACCCGGCAACTACAGGCCAGTCAGCCTAACCTCGGTGGTGGGAAAACTGAGAGAATAATCTGGGAAAAAATGAATTGGCATTTAGAAAAGTATAGGCTATTAAATGAAAGTCAGCATGGATTTGTTAAAGGCAAATTGTGTTTGACTAACTTGATTGCGTTCTTTGAAATAAGAGGGTTGATGAGGGTAGTGCAGTTGATGTTGTGTTTATGGAGTTTCAAAAGGCGTTTGATAAAGTGCCACATAATAGAATTGTTAGCAAAATTGAAGCCCATGGGAGTAAGGGGAAGTGGCTGCGTGGATACAAAATTGGCTAAGGGACAGAAAGCAGAGAGTAGTGATGAACGGTTGTTTTTCAGACTGGAGGGAGGTACACAGTGGTGCTTCCCAGGAGTTGATATTAGGACCACTGCTCTTTTTGAGGTACATTAATGACCTGGACTTGGGTCTACAGGGCATAATTTCAAAGTTTGCAGATGACACGAAACTCGGAAATGTAGTAATCCATGAGGAGGATAGTAACAGACTTCAGGAGGACAGAGACAGACTGGTAAAATGGGCAGACACATGGCAGATGAAATTTAATGCAGAGAAGTGTGAAGTGATACATTTTGGTAGGAAGAATGAGGAGAAGCAATATAAACTAAATGGTACAATTTTAAAGGGGGTGCAGGGACAGAGAGACCTGGGGGTGTATGTACACAAATCTTTGAAGGTGGCAGAACAAGTTGAGAAGGGTGTTAAAAAGCATATGGAATCCTTGGCTTTATTAATAGAGGGATAGATACAAGAGCAAAGAAATAATACTAAACCTTTATAAAACACTGGTTAGGTCTCAGCTGGAGTATTGTGGCCAATTCTGGGCACCACACTTTAGAAAGGACGTCAAGGCCTTGGAGAGGGTGCAGAAGAGATTTACTAGAATGGTACCAGGGATGAGGGGCTTCAGTTATGTGAAGAGACTGGAGAAGCTGGGGTTGTTCTCCTTAGAGCAGAGACGGTTAACAGGAGGTTTGATAGAGGTGTTCAAAATCATGAATGGTTTTGATTTGAGTAAATAAGGAGAAACTGTTCCCAATGGCAGGAGGGCCGGTAACCAGAGGACACAGATTTAAGGTGATTGGCAAAAGAACCAGAGGCGAGAGGAGGAAACATTTTTTTACGCAGTGAGTTGTTGTGATCGGGGACGCTCTGCCTGAAAGGGCGGTGGAAGCAGATTCAAAAGTAACATTCAAAAGAGAATTGGATAAATACTTGAAGGGAAAAAAATACAGGGCTGTGGGGAAAGAGCAGGGGAGTGAGATTAATTGGGCAGCTCTACCAAAGAGCCGGCACAGGCACGATGGGCCAAATGGCCTCCTCCTGTACTGTATCATTCTATGATTCTAATATCCCTCTTTCAGAATGCCTTCTAATACTTTATCTATATAAACACAACACAAGTTCAACATAAATGGAGTGCAGCTCAAGTAGCAATAATTTAAATAGCTGCCTTTTGCCAGTATGTAGCTGCGAAACAAAAGGAAGGGAGAACTTGCTTTTCCATAGCGTCTTTCACGTCCTTAGGCCGTCCCAAAGTGCTTTATAGCTAATGAGGTACTTTTGAAGTGTAGTCACTGTTGTGATGTAGGAAACACGGCAGCCAATTTGTGCACAGCAAGATCCCACAAACAGCAATTAGATAATGACCAGATAATCTATTTGTGATGTTAGTTGAGGGATTAAAAATTGGCCAGGACAATTCCCTGCTGAACGCCCCTGCTCTTCTTTGAATTGTGCCCAAGCCATGTGATCTTTTAAATCCAACTGAAAGTGTAGACAGGGCTTCAGTTTAAGGCCTCATCCAAAAAAAAAAGGCACCTCCAACAGTGTGGCACTCCCTCAGTACTGCACTGAAGTGTCAGCCTAGATTATGTGCTCAAGTCCCTGGAGTGGGACTTGAACCCACAACCTTCTGACTCAGGCGAGAGTGCTACCCACTGACAAATTAGTAAGTATCTAGAAGACAAACAACATAAGTCACAAGGTATATGAAACCTTACAATTTATCTTGGTCTTTAAAACAGGTCATTCATGGATGGCTGATAATCTCATCACTCTTGCTGCTTTTCTTTTTCTCCTTCATCTATTTGGGGTAAGTTCAACCTTTTTAAAATGATATAACTGTGCTGGTGTTTTATTTAATAGTCTATGTCTGCCATTAAAAGCCTGATGCCAGAGAGCTGTGGAGGCTGGGTCATTAAATACATTTAAGGTGGAGATAGACAGATTTTACAAGATAAGGGAGTGAAGGGTTATGGGGAGCGGGCAGGGAAGTGGCTTTGAGCCCAAGATCAGCCATGATCTTATTGAATGGCGGAGCAGGCTCGAGGGGCCAAGTGGCCTATTCCTGCTCCTATTTCTTATGTCTTATGTTCCCTAATTGGTGGCTGCTGGGGCTGTCAGATGCTCATTGAGTGGCACAGTTCCGGTTTTAGTCCTGACTGGTATGTGCCCGTGGGGGCCTCCCAGTGGGCAGTGTTAGCAGGATTGGCTGGGTGGGTGTAGAGGGAGGAGACCAGGGAATCCAATCTAAAATCAGTTACTGGGCGTGACAATACCATTGGCTTCAAACTGTCCACCAACTGAGGAAAACTAACATGGATGCCTGGGTGGGATAATAGAATGTGGGGCGCAGGAAAACAATACTTTGTTTCATCCAGCAAACCAGGGTCCTGTTATTGGTATTGGTGAGACCGCACCTGGAATACTGCATACAGTTTTGGTGTCCATACTTGAGAAAAGACATACTTGCTCTCGAGGCAGTACAAAGAAGGTTCACTCGGTTAATCCCGGGGATGAGGGGGTGGACATATAAGGAGAGGTTGAGTAGATTGGGACTCTACTCATTGGAGTTCAGAAGAATGAGAGGCGATCTTATTGAAACATATAAGATTGTGAAGGGGCTTGATCGGGTGGATGCGGTAAGGATGTTCCCAAGGATGGGTGAAACTAGAACTAGGGGGCATAATCTTAGAATAAGGGGCTGCTCTTTCAAAACTGAGATGAGGAGAAACTTCTTCACTCAGAGGGTGGTAGGTCTGTGGAATTTGCTGCCCCAGGAAGCTGTGGAAGCTACATCATTAAATAAATTTAAAACAGAAATAGATAGTTTCCTAGAGGTAAAGGGAATTAGGGGTTACGGTGAGCGGGCAGGAAATTGGACAGGAGGCTGAGTTCGGATCGGTCAGGGCCCTGTGGGTGGCGGAGCGGGCCCAGGGGCTGAGTGGCCGGGTCCTGCTCCTACTTCTTGTGTTCTTTAGATTTGAGGTTAGGATCAGATCAGCCATGATCTTATTGAATGGCGGAGCAGGCTCGAGGGGCCGATTGGCCTACTCCTGCTCCTATTTCTTATGTTCTTATTTCTCTTCAACAGGGAACTCTTCAAAACCTACAACGTTGCCATGGATTACTTCACGTTGGCACTGGTGATCTGGAACTTTGGGGTGGTCGGAATGATATGTATCCACTGGAAGGGGCCACTTCGACTGCAGCAGGCTTACTTGATCATGATCAGTGCTTTGATGGCTCTAGTTTTCATCAAATACCTCCCGGAATGGACTGCCTGGCTAATCCTGGCCGTGATTTCAGTATACGGTAAGACCCGATTATTGGGGTTCATGCTTGAATTTTGCCGCGGGCTGCTGATCAGATGGCATTAAGTCCAGTTTATTCAGTAGCCAGAGAGGGATGGGTTGTACGAGTGTGAACGGGTGTGATGCCTTTATAAGTTCAGAGTGGGGATTCTGATATTGGCGGCCTGAATCTTAAAGCAACGCTATTAGTAACTGTCTTTCGTAAGGTTTTCAGGGATTCTGGTGGTTCTAAAGGTTTATGGCAAGGGAGGAATAGAGTAACTTGTAGAAACCTGCCCAGTCATGGGCCAGTTATTAAATAATCGCCTGTACAAATTAAATTCTGCTGATCGAGCATCAACATAAATCAGCTTGCTGTCTTCTCAACCTTCAGTCAAGTTAGCTTCTACCCTACAAGTGGGTGGGTGTCAATCTGCAAGGACGCATTGACGCAGTTATCTGTAGTGAGCTAGTTTAAATGCACTGACATGCTTAGTCCAGTGATTTGAGGGGAGGGAGGTATTCCAGCTCCAATCGTGGCATTTTCTAGCACTGCAAGCTGTAGCAAGTGTCCAAAGCTAAGATTCCCGAAGACTTAAACTTGCTTTAACTACACAAGTCATTTGGAAATACAGATTCGGACCAAATACTGCATCCCTGTTCATTATAGACTTGATTGCTGTATATTCTTTGGTGATGTTTTAAGACCATGGCTGTATAGATTTTTTTTTTTATAAATGAGGGAGAGGAAAGGAGATCGATCTCCATGTATTCTTCCTATAACAGATTAGCTGGTCATTATTACATTGCTGTGGGAGGTTGCTGTGTGCAAATTGGCTGTTGTGTTTCATACATTGCAACAGTGACTACACTTCAAAAGTACTTAGTAGGCTGTAAAGCACTTCGGGACGTCCTGAGGAGAAAGGTGCTTTACAAATGCAAGTTCGTTCTTCCCTCCACTGATCTAATGAGGCCAGATTAGTGCTGTGTGCATGTGTCCCAGCGATGACTTTTTTTACTTCCTTCCCTTTCCCCTTCCATACACACTCAGAAAATAGCTGGAGAAAAACTCCTCGTAAACTGTGGAGCAAAATAAATCACTTTTTCTCGATACCTTGCTTGGGACTGGGAATGTCAGAAAAATTCCCCCTGGAATGGAAGCAGAAAGCTACAGGTCTGACAGTTAACCCCTCCCGTGGTTCCTGTCAGTTCTTGAAGAAACCTTCAAAGCATTAATTTCTCCTGTTGATTTTTCATATTCCTTTTAAGTCCCAGCTAGGTGGCAGACTTTGAACATGTGAATTTTGCGATTTCTCTGTTGCCCCTGATTTAGGCCCCTCGGTAGTACAGGGATACTTCCCAGCGTTTTGATGTGGAATTTTTAGCAGACTCGTGAGGTGTCCGTGTACACATCCTGATTCAGGTTGGGTGAGATTGGGTGTGCGAACAACAGTTCCTACACGCAAGAAAATAATGATTTTTATTGCATTAAATATGTGTATGGTCCGGCTGCAATTAGTGTGTTAGGAATAGGGCCAGAGTTAGGGATGTGTATTTAAGTGTACGTAGCCTGTTTTAATGTCGGTCCTTTAACACTTCGATGCTGTAGGGAGAATAAACCAAACTATTGGGAATTGGCTTGTCTAATAACTGTTTTAACCACTCCACAAGACGGCCTACTTAAAGTACCAACACTTTTTTTGTCTCTTTTTAATTTACTTTCTGTCCCAATTGGCCAAAACAAATCATAAAAGTACCGTGGGACGTTTTCCTACGTTAAAGTCGCTCTATAAATGCAAGTTGTTGTAAATGACTCTTATCCTGAAGCGGTTTCTTATCTAGTGAAAATGCACTTCCTACTGCTTCTGACAAAAATCATTTATTGATCTTTGAATGAAGAACTTTGCATCTTTCAGCAGCAGTGTTGTGGCTTTCTGTAACCAAATGTATTTTAAACAGCCACAGCAAGCAAAAGTGTTCTTATTTAAATCCCCTCTGGCTAACGTGGACTACAGACAGCTGCCTTACTACTGTTCACTCTGATTTATTGGACTTTGGTCCAGTCCCCACCGCATATAGCGGGCGTATTCGTGCTACCGCCATTTGCACGCTATACTCGATGGACCGCTAAATCCGTCCGGCCCCTTGGTGTGCCTACGATGTTGAAGAGGTGACGATCTAGGATCCCTAATCTAGTTAAGAAGTGTTGGGACTGTATTGCATGATGCTAAATTGATCCAATAGGATAATAACTTATTTAAATGGAAACCAACAGATGATCTGCATTTAGCGAAGAGCTGACTGGAGCTACCTAAAGTCTCCATCAGCTGTTCGAACTGTTAACTATGGGAGTCGGGGTGGGGAGGTGTTGGTGGACAGCTTCAATCAGCTGTAAAAACAGATATAAGGGGTGGCCAGCTCACAGAGGCACTCAGCTCCTCCGGTAAATCGTTAAAAGTACTTCATCGCACTTTAACCAGGTGTGAAAAGCGTATTGAACTGCCAAGTCGATGTGCTTAATGTGTTATAAGCGGCGCCTTTGTAATTGAATTCAATGAAATGGCAAATGGTGAGCGCCATTTGGCCGATGCAGGCCGCTGCCCGTGATGAGTGTGGACGGTGCAAGTGTGGGGACTGTATTTGCCAGATTACACTGATTTATTTTTCCCTATTTAAGGAAATATTGTCTGTAGTGTTCTGTACTTTAGAGCATGTAACTTTTTCCCCGTGGTCCTTAATTGGCACCTGTGGTCGATTCATTGCTATTGTCAACATTTTGCCAAGTAAAGATATATAATAAGGATGGAATTCTTGATGAGAGTCTTAAACTGTGAGGACAGGGAGCATATTCTACTCTGGAGGCTCACTGCAGGTGAGCTCGATCCTGCCCTCACTTATCTACATGTACACTTGAAGTAAGAGATGTGATCATGAGCAGGGAGGGCGGGCATTCCTCCTCCTCCCTCCACTAGCACGGTCGTGTTCAAGACCATTGTTGTTACCCACAATCCACACTGGCGAACTCTGCATTAATCATGGATCAAATTGGGGCTTTTCTTGCCCGGCACTCTGCATTTGTTCACTCAACCACGGAATGTGGGAGGCATGGAGGGAGCCTGGAGTTTTTTTTTACCATTAGCACTCTGAGCCGGTGGCCCACCTGTAGCCTGGCTCTTGGGTAGTTCATGGCAAGGTTGGGCAGGTATGTGGTAAGCTCACTGTGCTGTCTCTTGCTCTCATGACATGGCGAGTGAGCTGAAGGGAGGTGGTGTAGCACAGCTATTGTAAAAAGGAGTGACGAGTGTGTACATGATCACACTTTTATCTGTTCTTGGAATATGAGTAACACTGAGGCAGTATTTATTGCCCCTCCCTAAATGCCCTGAGGGCATTGAGTTAACCACATAGTGGAGGACTGGAGTCACATGTAGACCAAATTGGGCGGGGGAAGGTTCTCTCCTTGATGGACATTTGTGATCTAGTTGGGTTTTTCTGATAATCGGCTGCTTTCATGGTCATTTTGGTGACAGCCCGCAAATGGCCAGATTTACTGAATTCCGTTTCACAACTTGTCCTGGTGGGGTTTAGGCCCACAACCTGAAAGTTTATTAAGGCTGAAAGGTCAGATTTTACACAATGTCCATTGCAGTCATTGCACTGAATAAAACAAGGCCCTAACTGTTTTTATTAACTTCTTTTGCTTCATTGCAATCAACATAGTCCTGCATTTCACAGTGAATTGTGGCAAATATTCTAAAGTATGCAGTGCCTAAATATTCTTCTTATTCTCTGCTGGATTATTTAGCTCCAGAGATTTAGTTTTTAATACTCTTTTAATTCACATAAGGTCAGTGATTCTGTGTATCAAAACAGTGCTCAGACAGGCAAGGTGTGGCTGCCTTGCTGGCTGATGAATCAATTCAACTATGTAATCCAGGTCTTCATGTGATGTGTTTACAGAGAATCAACTCCCTGCAGAGTATTCTGTGACTGATCAGTGTAGACTGGAGCCCTCTCTACACAGTGCTCTGATATATCAGTGTAGACTGGAGCCCTCTCTACACAGTGCTCTGATATATCAGTGTAGACTGGAGCCCTCTCTACACAGTGCTCTGATATGTCAGTGTAGACTGGAGCCCTCTCTACACAGTGCTCTGATATATCAGTGTAGACTGGAGCCCTCTCTACACAGTGCTCTATGACTGATCAGTGTAGACTGGAGCCCTCTCTACACAGTGCTCTGATATATCAGTGTAGACTGGAGCCCTCTTTACACAGTGCTCTGATATATCAGTGTAGACTGGAGCCCTCTCTACACAGTGCTCTGTGATATATCAGTGTAGACTGGAGCCCTCTCTGCACAGTGCTCTGTGATATGTCAGTGTAGACTGGAGCCCTCTCTACACAGTGCTCTGATATATCAGTGTAGACTGGAGCCCTCTCTACACAGTGCTCTGATATGTCAGTGTAGACTGGAGCCCTCTCTGCACAGTGCTCTGTGACTGATCAGTGTAGACTGGAGCCCTCTCTACACAGTGCTCTGTGACTGATCAGTGTAGACTGGAGCCCTCTCTACACAGTGCTCTGATATGTCAGTGTAGACTGGAGCCCTCTCTACACAGTGCTCTGTGATAAAAAAAAACATAGAAACATAGAATCTAGGAGCAGGAGTAGGCCATTCGGCCCGTCGAGCCTGCTCCACCATTCAATACGATCATGGCTGATCATCCAAATCCAGTACCCTGTCCCCTGCTTTAATCCCCACAGTACACATATCCCACCCTACCCCCGTAACCCCACGTATTTAATTCCCCCTAACATATCGCATCCTATCCCCATAACCCCACATATTTAATCCCCCCCTAACACCTAAGGGTCAATTTATCATAGCCAAATCAACCTAACCCGCACATTTTTGGACTGTGGGAGGAAACCGGAGCACCCGGAGGAAACCCACGCAGACACGGGGAGAATGTGCAAAGATATGTCAGTGTAGACTGGAGCCCTCTCTGCACAGTGCTCTGTGACTGATCAGTGTAGACTGGAGCCCTCTCTACACAGTGCTCTGTGATATATCAGTGTAGACTGGAGCCCTCTCTACACAGTGCTCTGTGATATATCAGTGTAGACTGGAGCCCTCTCTCTTTACAAATGCTGTTTAGGGACAAATCAATGACTTTTAATGGTAACATAACTGATTGAGAACAGGTTAGTTTCCCAAATGGCCACAGATGGCAATAAAGTACGTAGTTGGTGTTTAGACACTATACATAATACACTTGTGCTGTTTCCCCAATGGTGTCAGAACAAATCTTTTATAAGTGAAACAAAATTCAGTGGTGCCAACTTGATCGAGCGGATCATAGCTGATTTGTACCTGAACTCATTTGTGCCATATCCCTCAATACCCTTACTGAATGAAAATCTGTCAGTCTCTGTCTGAACATTTCAATTGACCCCAGCCTTTTGGGGGAGCGAGAGAGTTCCAGGTTTCCACATCGGCAGGGTGGGTGGTAGTCTTAAGTACGTCACCTAGAACTCCCTTCTCTCTTCACCTGCACACAGCATCTCCCGTCCCCACTCCCACCCAATTGGAGCACGCTGTTCAGTCTGGAGTTGAAGTATTCCTGTGGTAATGTGACACATTAGAACTGTTCAGTGTTTTCAGTTTATAACTGCCTGGATTGTTTCGTAGAGATCCCCAGAGAACAGCTGAAATAAAGTGAACAGCACCTCATGACTCGAACATTCTCCAGGCTAATATTAGTCCCTACTGATATTTGAATGCAAGTTCCCCACCTCACCCCTCCATTCATGGGGTGAGGTGATATTCAATATTTGCCTTTTGTTGTTGATTAATAGTGGAAGATGTTTCCAGAATTCCCAAAGGGTTTGCCTTTCTTTCCAAAAGCAAACACCAAAACCACACACAGCCATCTGTTTAAAGTCATTAACAGCCGCAGACACAATAAAGCCTTCCCTGGGGTGTGCTTTTTCTCTAGGTTAGTGAATTGTTTATTGCATCTACATGTTCAGGTACATTTATACTGGTATGTTCTTGTGAAGTAGATTAAATCTAATCTTGGCTTTGAACTTGAAACATAATAATCCTTTTATTGTGGTGATTTTTTTCTTGCTTGCAAGACTCCATCTGCCGCCATCAGCAGTAAAGGAGGCACTCGGCAGGGAAAGGATTCAGGGAATGGAGGACTTGGAGGGTGCACAGCTAATTTGGTTTGTGATGGAGAAACCAAGGTGCAGAGCCCTGGCTCATATTGCAGGAAACTCCATGGGTAGGAGAGGGGACATGTTAAACTGTAGTGGTTGGGTTTCAAAAGCCTAGAGATGGGAGCAAGGGAATACTGATGGGTATACCGAGTTTTACAATTGAGTTCCTGGGAGTGAATTAATTGGAATCGGCGAGGGTGCAATGGGAAGGTAGGAAGAGTACAACAACTTGCCTTTGTATGGCTCCTTTAACATAGTGAGACATCCCACAGCGCTTCACGGGTGTAAATCAGACAAAAGGTGACTGTGGGAGGTGTATTTACTGCGCAAGAACTGGATAGAAAAGCTCGGTGGTCACAGTAGAATTGACAAAATCGAGATAAGCAAAGATTGCGAGGGAGGGGTTGGAGGCTAAAGGCAAGAGCAGGAATGAATGAGGAAACGGGCCTTGTTCCATCCCCTGACCATGAGAGTTGGTACTCTCGTGGTGTTCAGTTCGTGGACACTTGCTGCCAGTATCTGCCAATGTTGCTTTCTTAATGATGTAGGAGTTGCCTCTTGCTCTGCCCGTGCAGAAAACTCTTGCTGTAGGCATTGCTTCCCCTAGTGAGGCTAGGCACTTGCAATATGGAGAGATGTGAACAACGACCCATATCCTGCCCCTTGTGCAGTGATTCCAGCACCGGATCACGCCGAGACACTAAGGCCCGTCTGCCTTCTCGAGTGGACGTAAAAGATCCCATGGTATTATTCGAAGAAGCGCAGGTGAATTCTCCCCTGTTTTCTGGCCAAAATTTAGCTCTCCACCAACGTCACTAAAAACAATTATCCAGTCATTTATCTCATTGCTGTTTGTGGGAGCTTGCTGTGCGCAAATTGGTTGTCGCGTTTACGTAAGAAATAGAAGCAGGAGTCGACCATTTGGCCCCTCGAGCCTGCTCCGCCATTCAATAAAATCATGGCTGATCTTCTACCTCATCTCCACTTTCTTGCACTATCCCCATATCCCTTGATTCCCTTAATATTCAAAAATCTATCGATCTATGTCTTGAATATACTCAACGACTGAGCCTCCACAGCCCTCTGGGGTAGAGAATTCCAAAGATTCACCACCCTCTGAGTGAAGACATTTCTCCTCATCTTAGTCCTAAATGGCCGACCCCTTATTCTGAGACTGTGACCCCTGGTTCTAGACTCCCCAGCCAGGGGAAATATCCTCCCTGCATCTACCCTGTCAAGCCCTGTAAGAATTTTATATGTTTCAATGAGATCTCCTCTTATTCTTCTAAACTCTTGAGAATATAGGCCTAGTCTACTCAATCTCTCCTCCGAGGACAATCCCCCCATCCCAGGAACCAGTCTGGTGAACCTTCGTTGCACTCCCTCTATGGCAAGTATATCCTTCCTTAGGTAAGGAGACCAAAACTGTACACAATACTCCAGGTGTGGTTTCACCAGGGCCCTATATAATTGCAGTAAGATGTGGTTTATACTCAAATCCTCTTGTAATAAAGACCAACATACAATTTGCTTTCCTAATTGCTTGCTGTACCTGCATGTAAACTTTGTGATTTCCCAATCTCTCACCATTTAAAAAAAAAAAATACTCTGCTTTTCTATTTTTCCTACCAAAGTGGATAACTTCACATTTCTCCACATTATATTCCATTTGCCATGTTCTTGCCCACTCACTTAGCTTATCTATATCCCCTTGAAGCCTCTTTGCATCCTCCTCACAACTTACATTCCCACCCAGCTTTGTATCATCAGCAAACTTGGATATATTACATTTGGTCCCGTCATCCAAATCATTGATATAGATTGTGAATAGCTGAGGCCCAAGCACTGAACCTAGTTACAGCCTGCAACCCGAAAATGAGCCGTTTATTCCTACTCTCTGGTTTCTGTCCGTTAACCAATCCTCAATCCATGCTAGTATATTAACCCCAATCCCATGAGCCCTAATTTTGTTTAATAACCTCTTTTGTGTGGCACCTTATCGAATGCCTTCTGAAAATCCAAATACACCACATCCACTGGTTCCCCCTTATCTATTCTGCTAGTTACAACCTCAAAAACCTCTAACAGATTCGTCAAACAATGATTTCCCTTTCATAAATCCATGTTGACTCTGCCCAATCCTATTATTATTTTCTAAGTGCCCTGTTACCATGTCCTTAATAATCGATTCTAGCATTTTCCCTACTACTGATGTTAGGCTAACTGGTCTGTAGTTCCCCGTTTTCTCTCTCCCTCCTTTCTTAAATAGTGGGGTTACATTTGCTACCTTCTAATCCGCGGGAACCGTTCTAGAATCTATGGCGTTTTGGAAAATGACAACCAATGCATCCACTATAGCCGCCTCTTTCAAAACCCTAGGATGTAGGCCATCAGGTCCAGGGGATTTATCGGCTTTCAGTCCCATTAATTCCCCCAGTACTATTTTTTTACTAATACTAATTTCTTTCAGTTCCTCATTCTCGCTGGACCCTTGAGTCTCCACTCTCTCTGGGAAGTTTTTTGCGTCTTCTTCCGTGAAGACAGACACAAAGTATTTGTTTAATTTCTCTGCCATTTCCTTTTTCGCTATTATAATTTCTCCTGTCTCAGCCTGTAAGGGACCCACATTTACTTTCGCTAATCTTTTTCATTTTACATAGCTGTAGAAGCTTTTATAATCTGTTTTTATGTCTCTCGCTAGTTTACTCTTATTCTATTTTCCCTCTCTTTATCAATTTCTTGGTCCTCCTTTGCTGAATTCTAAAATCCTCCCTACATTACAGCAGATTACACTTCAAAAGTACTTGGGCTGCAAGGCGCTTTGGGACGTTCTGAGGTTGTGAAAGGCACTGTATAAAGACAAATCTTTTCCTTTTTATTGTGTACTATGCTCCCTTCTGCTTTCTCCATTCAAGAACCCCAATGTAAGGTGTATACTGGTTCTACATGTTCATTGACTCTTTGTTAAAATGCTGAGACAGCCAGTCTTTGTCTGTTCAGTTTCTGCCCAACCCTTAAAGGCATTCAGCATGGGACTTTTCCCCACACAAAGCTGTATACCAGACAAAGGTTATTTGCATCCGGTGAGTCCCTTTTTTAAAAATGATTTTAAATAAAGAATTTAAAGGCACGTGCATACCATGCTGATGTCCCATTTAGATGTGTTTTGTAGTAACAGTAGCCAGGACCAGTGTCATTATCACACTTAATGGGACTGCCTCGTCACAAAATTAAATGTGGGCCAGTTAGCATGAGGTTTACCTCCTTTGTTACTGAACTTTAAAACCATTTTCCTCACTGTAATCTTCAGAAAGCCACCAGGCAAGGAATGTTTATTTACACAACTGAGCCTTTCATTTGTAATTAGTATATGAATTATTTTAAACATCTCTGTGTCAAACACTGCAAACTATTTAGCAATGGTATTAGCACTTTAGTTGTACAGGAAACTCTTTATTGGCGTGGTGCCGGTTAATCAAAAAGTCCGGATAACGGAGAGTTATATCTCCCAACGTACGAGAGCCCCATACACACTGACATACGCCTGCATTCGGAGCTCCGTCTCCCCGGGGACCGCCAGCTGACCATCTGTCGTGTCCGCTGCCTACCCGGGCTGCACATTCTCCTCCCAATCTACACGCTCCGATACAAGGCAAACGCCTCGGGGGGTTTTTTTAAGTTAATTTTAAACGAGAGATGAAGGAAAACCCCGGTTACCTACTCAAGAATTTTGCCGGTTAAAAGAGATTTCCAGATATTTGGGTGCCGGTTAATAAAGAGTTTCCTGTAACTTGTAATCTTATTTGAAAATTGATAAACAAGTGCTCTCATATTACAGATCCTGTTGTTTTGACCTCGAATGTGTGTCTGTAGGTTTAAGTCCTACTCCAGACACTTGAGCACAAAATCCAAGCTAACGCCCTAGTGCAGTACTGAGGGAGTGCGGCACTGTTGGACGTGCCGTCTTTTGGATGAGATGTTAAACTGAGGCCCTGTCTACCCTCTCAATTGGGCGTATAAGATCCCACGGCACTATTTTGAAGAAGAGCAGCGGAAATTGCCCTGGTGTCCTGGCCAATATTTATCCCTCAACTAACATCACTAAAACATCGTTTATTTAATTGCTGTGTGTGGGAGCTTGCTGTGCACAATTTGGCTGCCGCATTTCCTGCACTACAACAGTGACTGCACTTCAAAAGTACTTCATTGGCTGTAAAGCGCTTTGGGACGTCCTGGTGTTGTGAAAGGCGCTAAATGCTAGTTCGTTTTTCTTTCTTTCCCACCTGGTTGGTGCCCATTTTGTTTTCTTTTCCTGTCCTTGGATGTAGATGATGAATACTTTAGAAATGCAATTTATAGAAATGATTAAAATTCTCGTCGATCTTGTGCTACCACCAATCCATCCAAGATGGTAAACTTGGTAGAGGGTCCAGGTTGTACCTTCCCCCTGCTAACAACTCAACCAGGAAGAATCTGTCCTTTCAGAGCTGGCAGAATTTTTATTTATTCACATTTATCTGTAAATATATTTGAAGAGTTTTGTATTTTACAACTTGTGGAATTCACATTACCACAGTTCAAGGAAACCACCCATTCAACATTACTCTTCTAACCCTTTAACAGGAATCTGTGCTTATCCATGTTTCTTGGCTGTAACAGCTGCGAGTATAAGTAACCGCATAAGTAACTAAGATAAGCTGCAAATATAAAGGAGTTTGGGCGTAGTTCGTGGCCATGGTAACCAGTATTGTGTACAAATGTATGCTTCTGCAAGAGGCTAGTCTTCTAGTCATGGTAACTAGTTTTACCCACTCTAAAATAACATGTTACATCGATATATAACCCAAAGATGTCCTGAACACTCAGACTATGTGATCTCCTTCAGTTAATGAACCCCAATAATGAACTGGTTTTCATTGAAGAACTTGTTTCAAATGGATTCCACCACGATATCCAAAAATAGGAAGGACCCAATTTTCAGAGACACAGAATACACAGTAAACTTAATGTTCAGTCAATTTACTAATGCTTGAGTTCTGTTTTTTCCAAATCCGTGGTATCTTGTCCTGTTGCAGAGTGCCAGACTTATGAATCACAACATTAAAAGGGGTGTGAATGCAGGGTTAATGTCCCAGTGATGACATTGTTGTTGTAGGAAGGCTAATAAAGGCAAAGTCTAGGAAATTTATACTTTGAAAACAGACCCAGAAATCGGGGGTTTTGTTTCCTAACAAGTATGTGGCTGCCTGTATGTGTAGAATCCTGTACATGGTGTCAGTTAATGAATCAGTCTAAGGCAAGCGAGTTAATACATGAACAAACAGAAATTGTTATAAACTTAATGTTCTGGTTTACATTAATCAAGCAAGTTTATAATTATGGGTTACACTTAACCATGAGTAAGAAATCTAAAATGGGGTAGCCGGGACTGATTTGCATGATTGCCAAAGATTTTAATATACTGGCTGTGGGTTCAAAGAATTCATGTTTGTTCTTGAGATCATTCAATAAGACAGCTGCAAGTCATTCTTACCTGCAGAAATTGGTTGTACTGAGTTTTTGTAAAGTTAAGATGTTTGTGCAGTCTCTAGGTATATGTGCATTCATACCTGTATTCATTTCTAGAGGGATAAAATTGAAAAGCAGTAAAGTTATATTAAACTTGTATCGAACTTTGGTTAGACCACACTTGGAATACTGTGCACAGTTCCGGTCTCCATATTATATAATGGATATAGAGGCACTGGAGAAGGTGCAAGAAAGATTTACAAGGATTATGCCAGAACTGAGAGTTTATACCTATCAAGAAAGATTGAACGGGCTGGGGCTCTTTTCTACAAGGGAAGGCTCAGGAGTGACCTGATAGAGGTCTTTAAGATTATGAACAGGTTTGATAGGGTAGACGTAGAGAAGATGTTTCCATTTGTGGGGGAGTCTAAAACTAGGGTCCAAAAATATAAGACAATACAGACTTCAGGAGAAACCTCTTTACCCAGGGAGTGGTGAGAATGTGGAACTCGCTACCACAGGGAGTAGTTGAGGCGAATGGCATAGATGTATTTAAGGGGAAGCTAGATAAGTACATGAGGGAGAAAGGAATAGAAGCTTATGTTGATAGGGTTAAATGAAGCGGAGGCTCTGTGCTGTACATTCTATGTAATATATGTATGTCTGTGTCTTGTCACGCTGTTTTGTAAAATTAAGATATTGGTGCAGTCTTGGTCTGTCTTGCCCTTGCTTGACAGTAGATCAGAAGCATTTTGTCGCGTGCGAGTTGTTGATCCACCAGGTGGGGATGTGTGTTTAGCCATCTGGGCATAGCCTACAAAACACTTGTTCACTCAGTGCATCAGAAAAGACTCCACGCTGGATAAGGAGTTTAGTTTCTAGTGAACGTGTTGATATGATTGGCATTGGCAGTTTTGCTCCTCTACGGTTATCCAGTGTGCACAATGCTGGGCAGGGTGCCCTTATATCCTGATAGAGAACGCTCACAGGTGTAAGCCAGTTATTCCCATACATGCCTAAGATATCTGACACCTCATTGTAGCCCTACTGATCAATGGCTTTCACACTTCAACATGGAGTGTATCCTTAAAAGCCCAAATTACAGATAATTGGTCTAAATTTTTGCCACAAGGTAATTATACTCTGATTTAGGCTTTGCTTTGGCAGTGTCCCATCTCAGGCCTGTCTTGGATTTGCACATCTCTATGTAACATCTTAAGCCTGTAACTCTTGCACTTGTCTGGTTATTGTTATACTAGCTAAATTACTTTAATACAAAAAGAAAATACTGCAGATGCTGGAAATCTGAAATAAAAACAGAAAATGCTGGAGATACTTTAATATTGATTTGTGGAATAAGTCCAACATCTCATTGATCGTGCCACCAACACCAAAATTGTTTTATAAAATGGGCTAGTGAAACCACTCTGGAGAGAGAAAGACAGACTTGCATTTCAGTAGCGCCTTTCACGACCTCGGGACGTCCCAAAGCACTTTACAACCAATTAAGCACTTTTGAAGTGTGGTAATGTAGAAAACGCAGCAGCCAATTTACGTACAGCAAACTCCCACAACAGCAATGTGATAATGACCAGATAATCTGGGGGGGGTTTTAGTGATTGAGAGATAAATATTGGCCCGGCGATGGTCTCACACCAGACCTGCTGGGCCAGTATTGATATTTTAGACCCCGAGCTGAGTTTACAGCCCCATATCCTCCCCATCACAAAGACCGCCTACTTCCACCTCTAGCAGACTCTACAATACCAATGCTGTCCTGGCCGGCCTCCCATTCTCCACCCTCTGTAAACTCCAACTCCTCCAAAACCCTGCTGCCTGTGTTCTAACTCGCACCAAGTTCAGCTCATCCATCACACCTGTGCTCGCTGACCTGTATTGGCTTCTGGCTCCCCAGTCCCTCGATTTTAAAATTTCAAATGATATATTCAATAATGTGTTGGCAGAGTAGATAAAGATAAACTGTTTTCACTGGCAGGAGGGTCGATAACCAGAGGACACCGATTTCAGGGAAGTGGCAAAAGAACCAGAGGTGAAATGAGACATTCAGCACAGGCACGATGGGCCGAATGGTCTTCTGTGCCGTATCATTCTATGATTTTTTTTTTTTACATAATGCAATGCCTAATAGGGTGGTGGAAACAGATTTAATAGCTTTCAAAAGGGAATGTTGCACATACTAAAAAAGGAAAAACTTTCAGGGCTATGAGGAAAGATCAAGGGAGTGGGACTAATTGGAGAGCTCTTTCAAAGAGCAGGCACGATTGGCCGAATGGCGGCCTCCTGTGCTGTATGATCCTATTGTCTTTAAATCCCTCTATGGCCTCACCCCTCCCCACCTCTGTAAACTTCTACAACCCCTGTCCCAAACTCTCCGTACATTTAACTTTGGCCTGTTGTACATTTTCCCCCTTCCTTCCACCATTGGCAGACGTGCCTTCAGCCGCCTAGGCTCCAAGCTCTGGAATTCCGTCCCTAAACCGTTCTGTGCTGCCACCTCTCTCTCTTCTGTAAGACCTTCCTTAAAACCCACCTCTGACCAAGCTTTTGGTCACCTCTCCTGATATCCCCTCCAGTGGCTTCATGTCCATTTTTTGGTTCTACTTCTGTGAAGAACTTGGGGATGTTCATATCGTGCTTTTAATGTAGATAAAGATATATTGGCCTTTGAATGGGTACAGCACAGATTCACCAGAATTATACCAGGGTTTAGAGTCAAATTATGAGGACAGTTTGCATAAATTTGATTTATATTCCTTCAATTTAGATGGTTGAGGGGTGATCTAATCGAGGTGTTTAAAATAATTAAGGGATTCAATAGGATAGATACAGAGAAACAATTTCCTCTGGTGGGGGAATCCAGAACAAGGGGACATAACCTTAAAATTAGAGCTAGGCCGTTCAGGAGTGAAATCAGGCATCACAGAATTCACACAAAGGGTAGTGGAAATCTGGAATTCTCTCCCCGCACCCCCCAAAAAAGCTGTGGATGCTGGGGAACAATTGGAGTTTAAAAATGAGATGAACAGATTTGTCTTGGTAATGTCATGATCTAATTGAATGGTGGAACAGGCTCAAGGGTCTGAATGGCCTACTGCAGTTCCTAGAACGGTTCCTCCTTCTCCAAGTTATTGTGTGGTGGTCTGCAACCTAGCAGTTACATTGTTGCTCCCTGTTGCACTGCTGGGTACAAAAGGACTGAGAATACACCCTTCAATGTGATATAAAATAGGTATTAATGTGTTTTTATTTCTCTTTTGTACCCTCTTCACTTGATTTTAAAATTCATGGTCGCAGTGCCATTGAAATGTTAACTGTGGTTTAGCGTGTAAGAATTGTTTTAATTCAATTTTCCATTTCCTTGTAACTTTTCTATCAAATGATGGTCCAAGGTTTGTATTGAGCAAGCGTTGTGTTTTTCAGATCTGGTAGCAGTGCTGTGCCCCAAGGGCCCCTTGCGTATTCTAGTCGAGACTGCCCAAGAGAGAAATGAACCGATATTTCCAGCTCTGATCTATTCCTGTAAGTTCAGATTTATTTTTTTTATTTTTGACTCTCTAACTGAAAGTCTCGGTGCACTGGTTTAACTCTTGTGTTTGGTCTTGCGTAGCGACAATGGTATGGCTGGTTAACATGGCAGATGTTGATCCAGAAGCAAGGCCAAGCCCTCCGAACGATTCTGGTTCTGCACCTCACGGTGAGTACAACATTTTGTTTTGCTAAGCTTTATAGAAAAGTTGTATAATAAAACCGTATAAATCCGACTCGTTGTTTCATCATGTGTAAACCTGTCTTAACTTCTCTAATTCTTTCCTTGTTAGTGTTGCATTTAATGTATGAATAATGTTTATATAACACTTTCAATTACAATGTGCAAAAATACCAGCCCAAATAGCAGAGGAAGGTTTTACTTAATCTTTTGTAACAAGCTATAATCTCAAATTTTGAAAAAGTTGCCGAGGTTTAGAAAACATAATTAAAAGGGAATGCTTCGGATAAGTACAATAAATAATTTATGCTTTCCCCACCTTCAAGCCATTTGTCTTTTATTGCCTTTCATGTTTATAGGTTCATGGGTGTCCTGTACTCTGATCAGAAGATAGATACAGCTAAGGAAGGTCTCTGCCTTAACTCGTTCAATCCCCACTCTCAATCACATCATCCAACTGTTTCTTAAATAGTTTGAGTTTCACTTCCACTACTCTACCGAGAAGTCCTTGATCCCTTTTTCTGTGAGCAAGAACCTCCTGTCTTAAACTTGCCATGGTTCTGCTGCACAGGACGGGAGGAAAAAGAGGGGTAGAGCTATAGTGATAGGGGATTCTATTGTAAGGGGAATAGATAGGCGTTTCTGCGGCCGCAAACGAGACTCCAGGATGGTATGTTGTCTCCCTGGTGCAAGGGTCAAGGATGTCTCGGAGCGGCTGCAGAACATTTTGGAAGGGGAGGGTGAACAGCCAGTTGTCGTGGTGCATATAGGTACCAACGATATAGGTAAAAAACGGGATGAGGTCCTAAAAGCTGAATATAGGGAGTTAGGAGGTAAATTAAAAAATAGGACCTCAAAGGTAGTAATCTCAGGATTGCTACCAGTGCCACGTGTTAGTCAGAGTAGAAATAGAAGGATATTTAAGATGAATACGTGGCTAGAGGAATGGTGCAAGGGGGAGGGATTCAAATTCCTGGGACATTGGAACCGGTTCTGGGGGAGGTGGGACCAGTACAAATCGGACGGTTTGCACCTGGGCAGGACCGGGACCGATGTCCTTGGGGGAGTGTTTGCTAGTGCTCTGGGGGAGGGTTTAAACTAAAATGGCAGGGAGTTGGGAACCTGAGCAGGGAGACAGAGGAAAGGGAAACAAGGATAGAAGCAAAAGTCAGGAAGGAAAAAAACAAAGGTGTCAGTCAGAGAAATCAAGGGTTTAAATCAAACGTGGCCACAGTAAATAATAATTCTAAAAGGTCTAAGAGCGTTAAAAAAACAAGCCTGAAGGCTTTGTGTCTTAATGCGAGGAGCATTCGTAATAAGGTGGATGAATTAGCTGCGCAAATAGAGGTAAACGAATATGATATGATTGGGATTACGGAAACATGGCTCCAGGGTGACCAAGGCTGGGAACTCAACATACAGGGGTATTCAATATTCAGGAAAGATAGGCAAAAAGGAAAAGGAGGTGGGGTAGCATTGCTGGTTAAAGAGGGGATTAACACAATTGTAAGGAAGGATATTAGCTCTGATGATGTGGAATCTGTATGGGTAGAACTGAGAAATACCAAGGGGCAGAAAACGCTAGTGGGAGTAGTGTATAGACCCCCAAACAGTAATACAGAGGTTGGAGATGGCATTAAAAGGGAAATTAGAGAAGCGTGCAATAAGAGGACAGCAGTTATCATGGGTGACTTTAATCTACATATAGATTGGGCTAACCAAATTAGTAACAATACTGTGGAGGAGGAATTCCTGGAGTGTATACGGGATGGTTTCCTGGACCAATATGCCAAGGAACCAACTAGAGATCAGGCCATCTTAGACTGGGTATTATGTAATGAGAAAGGATTAATTAGCAATCTTGTTGTGCGAGGCCCCTTGGGTCGGTGCGATCATAATATGATCGAATTCTTCATTAAGATGGAGAGTGAAGTAGTTGACTCAGAGACTAGGGTCCTGAATTTAAATAAAGGAAACTACGATGGTATGAGGCGCGAGTTGGGTAGGATTGATTGGGGAATGTCACTCAAAGGGTTGACGGTGGATAGGCAATGGCAAACATTCAAAGATCGCATGAACGAACTGCAGAATTTGTTCATCCCAGTTTGGCATAAAAATAAAACAAAAAAAGGTGACTCAACCGTGGCTAACAAAGGAAATTAGGGATAGCATAAGATCCAAGGAGAGGACATATAAATTGGCCAGAAAAAGCAGAAAACCTGAGGATTGGGAGCAGTATAGGATTCAGCAAAGAAGGATAAAGGGATGAATTAAGAGGGGGAAAATAGAGTATGAGAGTAAGCTTGCAGGGAACATAAAAACTGACTGTAAAAGCTTTTATAGATATGTGAAGAGAAAAAGATTGGTGAAGTCAAGCGTAGGTCCCTTGCAGTCAGAATCAGGGGAATTTATAATGGGGAACAAAGAAATGGCAGACCAATTAAATACATACTTTGGTTCTGTTTTCACAAAGGAGGACACAAATAACCTCCCAGAGATGTCAGGGAACATTGGGTCTAATGAGAGGGAGGAACTGAATGAAATCAGTATTTGTAGGGAAATAGTGTTAGGGAAATTGACGGGATTGAAGGCCGATAAATCCCCAGGGCCTGATACTCTACATCCTAGGGTACTTAAGGAAGTGGCCCTAGAAATAGTAGATGCATTGCTGGTCATCTTTCAAAATTCTATAGACTCTGGAACAGTTCCCATGGATTGGAGGATAGCTAATGTAACCCCACTATTCAAAAAAGGTGTTCGAGAGAAAATGGGGAATTATAGACCGGTAAGCCTGACATCGGTAGTGGGGAAAATGCTCGAGTCCATTATAAAAGATGTAATAGCAGAGCACTTGGAAAACAGTGACAGGATCGGACAAAGTCAGCATGGATTTACAAAAGGTAAATCATGCGTGACTAATCTACTGGAATTTTTTGAGGATGTGACTGGTAAAATAGATAAGGGAGAACTAGTGGATGTGGTGTATTTGGACTTTCAGAAGGCTTTCGATAAGGTCCCGCATAAGAGATTAGCGTGTAAAATTAAGGCACATGAGATTGGGGGCAAGGTATTGACTTGGATAGAGAACTGGTTGGCAGACAGAAAGCAAAGAGTTGGAATAAACGGGTCTTTTTCCGAGTGGCAGGCAGTGACTAGTGGGGTACCGCAGGGATCAGTCCTAGGACCCCAGCTATTCACAATATATATTAATGATCTAGATGAGGGAATTGGATGTAATATCTCCAAGTTTGCAGACGACACAAAGCTGGGTGGGAGTGTGTGCCGTGAGGAGGATGCCGAGAAACTCCAGTATGATTTAGACAGGTTGGGGGATTGGGCAGAAGCATGGCAGATGCAATATAATGTGGATAACTGCGGTGTTATCCACTTTGGTGTCAAAAACAGGAAGGCAGATTATTATCTGAATGGCAATAGATTGGGAGAAGGGGAAGTGCAACGAGACCTGGGTGTCCTTGTGCACCAGTCGCTGAAGGTAAGCATGCAGGAGCAGCAGGCGGTTAAGAAGGCAAATGGTATGTTGGCCTTCGTAGCGAAAGGGTTCGAGTACAGGAACAAGGATGTCTTGCTGCAGTTGTACAGGGCCTTGGTGAGACCACATCTTGAGTATTGTGTGCAGTTTTGGTCGCCTTATCTGAGGAAGGATGTTCTTGCCATGGAGGGAGTGCAGCGAAGATTCACCAGGCTGATAACCTGGGATGGCAGGAATGACGTATGAAGAGAGATTGGGTCGATTAGGCTTATACTCGCTGGAGTTTGGAAGAATGAGAGGGGATCTCATTGAAACTTATAAAATTCTAACAGGACTAGACAGACTAGATGCAGGAAGGATGTTCCCGATGGCCGGGGAGTCCAGAACCAGGGGTCACAGTCTAAGGATAAGGGTAAGCTATTTAGGACTGAGATGAGGAGGGATTTCTTCACCCAGAGAGTGGTGAATCTGTGGAATTCTCTGCCACAGAAGGCAGTAGAGGCCAATTCATTAAATATATTCAAGAAGGAGTTAGATATATTTCTTAAGGCTAAAGGGATCAAGGGATATGGGGAGAAAGCAGGGACAGGGTACTGAGTTTGGATGATCAGCCATGATCTCATTGAATGGCGGAGCAGGCTCGAGGGGCTGAATGGCCTGCTCCTGCTCCTATCTTCTATGTTTCTATGTTTACCAGTTTGAACCTGTGGTCCCTTGTGCTACTGTTGTAGTTTCAGATGAAATAGTGTTAGAGTTTGTTAGAATATTTTAAAGTGGTTTAAATGGTCAAAGTATCCCAGCATGCTTTGCTTTAGCATTTTTGCCAGATTGCGAATGTGGGGGAAAGGGGAAATTGAATCTTGTCTCTGTATGAACAAACTCAACAGACAGAATGATAAACACCCAGGTCAAGAGATGGCCCATACCGAGATAAGGGACTATTTGCTGAGACACCACATACCACAGTAAAAGGTAAAGATTGGCCGACGCGTTGCAGTACAATAAACAAAACTTGTAGGACAGAGTTGGAATCTGAAAAGATTAGAACGTGGCGTAAACACCTCAAACGTGCCGTCAGCAAACGTGCACCTACACATACTGTTGGGCGTACATTTTTTTTTTAATCGTTCATGGGATATGGGTGTCGCTGGCAAGGCCAGCATTTATTGCCCATCCCTAATTGCCATTGAAAAGGTGGTGGTGAGCCGCCGCTTTGAACCGCTGCAGTCCGTGTGGTGAAGGTACTCCCACAGTGCTGTTAGGGAGGGAGTTCCACAATTTTGACCCAGCGACAATGAAGGATCGGCGATATATGTCCAAGTCAGGCTGGTGTGTGACTTGGAGGGAACTTCGAGCTGATGCTGTGCCCCTGCGCCTGCTGCCCTTGTCCTTCTCGGCGGTAGAGGTCGCGGGTTTGTGAGGTGCTGTCGAAGAAGCCTTGGCGAGTTGCTGCAGTGCATCTTGTAGATGGTCCACACTTGCAGACACACTGTGCCAGTGGTGGAGGGAGTGAATGTTTAAGGTGGTTGATGGGGTGCCAATCAAGCGGGCTGCTTTGTCCCAGATGGTGTCGAGCTGCTTGAGTGTTGTTGGAGCTGCACTCATCCAGGCAAGTGGAGAGTATTCCCATCACACTCCTGACTTGTATACTTCTATGTAAAAAAAAGTCACCTTAGTCACTTCCAAGCAAGGCCACAGGAAGCTTCTTTCTCCAGTCTGTCCTTGTAAGTCCTCTGATGCTAAAGATTAGTTTTGTGACTTTCTTCTGCACTATCTCCAGGGCATTGGATGTCTCCCTTGAGCCTGTGTGACCAGAACTGGATAGAGTCTGACCAGAGCACAATACAGTTTAAGCACAACACAATCCAACTTGTTTTCTGCGCTCCTCCAATTCTGGTCTCTTGTTCAGCCCAATTTTCATCGCTCCACAAGGCCACTGTATAAATGTTTTAACTATGTATTTCAGCATTCTATTTATTATGCAGGTATTGGGTGCACATGTTCAAAAGCAGAGATATTTGTCTGCCACAAATGTCTGTGAAGACAAGTGTTCTCCGAGTTGAAGAGTAGATTTACAGCAAAAAAGAAAACCCTTGTCCTGTGTTACAATAGCATGTCCACTCCTCCAAATTGGGCACAGGGCTCTCTACAGTGTGCTGCAAGTTACAGGAAGAAAAAGCAGAGAAATTCCTATGCTTGTCCCTACTCCAGTTTCTCCAACTGATTGATGCTTCCTACTCTGTGTATTTAGCTTTTAGAAAAGAAATGCCAGTTATTGTATAGCAATATTTTCAAGTGTCCCAGCTGAATTTTACCAATAACAAGCATGTTTGTTTGGTGGCACATATATTTTGTTCATAAGGTGGCATGGTCTCTTTGATTGCCTGTCTTAGTTCCCTTGAAGACTATGATCGACCACCTTGACCTGTTGCAGTCTGTGTGGTGATGGGGTTCCCACGATGATGTCAGGAGTTCCAGGCTGTTGACCTGGCAACAATGAAGGAACAGCGAGATATGCAGAGGTCAGGGTGGTGTGTGGTTGGAAGGGAACTTGGAGCTGATGTTGCTCCTCTTGTCCTTCTCAGTAGTACAGCTCATGGCAAAGGAAGTGCTGTCAACAACAACTTGCATTTATATAGCGCCTTTAACATAGTAAAACATCCCAAGGGGCCTCACAGGAGCATTGTCAGAGAAAATTTGGTACCAACCCATGAGATATTGTCAGAGGTATGTTTTAAGGAGCGTCTTAAAGTAGGAGTGAGAGGCGAAGAGATTTAGGGAGGGAATTCCAAAGCTTGGGGCCTAGGTATCTGAAAATACGGCCGCCAATGGTGGGGTGAAGGAAATCAGGGATACGCAAGAGGCCAGAATTGGAGGAACACAGAGATCTCAAAGGGTTGTAGGGCTGGAGAAAATTACAGAGATAGAGGCGAGGCCATGGAGGGATTTGAAACCAAGGATCAGAATTTTAAATCTGGCGTTGCCAGACCGAGAACCAATGAAGGTCAGCGAGCACAGGGGTGATGGGTGAACTGTCAACATAAGCTGCACCCCAATTGTACATTGAATTTCATCCAATATATTTAGGTTGTGTTACTAGGCTGATTGTGTACAATACCTGATGTGTTGTCGTGGAGTTTTTTTGTCCTTGAACCTGGTGACTAAGATTAAGGCTCCGAATAGTACCAAATGCAGAGCTCTTGGTTATTATTTCAGGCTCCAAGAGTTACTTTTATTTTCTATGGAGAAATGTAGAGGTATGATTGTAGTTGCTAGATAGTTGTGATTGTGATGAGTCACATGGAGCCAAGTCTCCTGAATCTTCGCTTGTTTGTCTTGGGGGTGGGGTCGGAGAGGAATTTCCCAGAGTTTTTCCTGAATTGGTTGCAGCTTTCTTTTTGCTCTGACCATTTTTTGTGTCTCCCAGGATATTCTGTGGTTCCGTGCTGGGTGAACAGTGTAAGAGACAGAATCATAGAATTGTACAGCACGGGAGGAGGCTTTTCAGCCCATCGTGCCTGTGCCGGCTCTTTGAAAGAGCTATCCAATTAGTCCCACTCCCCTGCTCTTTCCCCATAGCCCGGCAAATTTTTCTTTTCCAAGTATTTGTCTAACTCCCTTTTGAAAGTTACTATTGAATCAGCTTCCACCACCCTTTCAGGCAGTGCATTCCAGATCACAACAATTCGCACTAGGTTGCACCATTGACTGGATGGAGTTGGCCTGTGATGCTCTTTACTCGCCCTCTTTTACAATGTATGTTGTTGAGCTGAGACTTGAGCTGATGTGGGCCTTTGTGTTGATGACTGTTGTGTTTTGTACTCAAGTACAATGAGACCTTGTTAATTTGACCTAGTGGAAATGGTAACTGACTGGTAACAATGTGGCTCCTTTCCCATTAACTCCTGCAGCCCTTGCACTTAATCAGACTAGTGCTGACGATGGTGCAACCCATGCTGGCGACGGTGCAACCCATGGAGATGATGGAGGATTCAGCCAAGAGTGGGCAGACAACAGAGACACCAGGTTGGGCCCTATGGAATCGACCCAGGAGAGTCGGGCAGCTGTGCAGTCACTGCCAAGCCCTCCAGTGGCAATTGAAGATCCAGAGGAGAGTAAGTAACTACACCACTGGAAGGAACCGATTGTTAGACTTGCACCAAGTCCTGTTCACCCATCACCCCTGTGCTCGCTGGCCTACATTGACCCCTGGTCCAGCAACTCCTCGATTTTTAAATTCTCATCCTCGTGTTCAAATCCCTCCATGGCCTCGCCACTCCCTTCCCTATCTCTGTAACCTCCTCCAGCTCTACAACCCTCCGAGATCTCTGTGCTCCTCCAGTTCTGGCCTCTTGCGCATTATGTGGGAGATAATCACCAATAAATACAATAGGGAATTCAGCAGAAACTTCTTTACCCAGAGAGTAGTTATAATGTGCATCTTGCTACCACATGGAGTAGTTGAGGCAAATAGCATAGGTGGATTTAAGGGGAAGCTAGATTTACACATGAGGGAGAAAAGAATGGAAGGGTATGCTGATGGGGTGAGATAAAAAGGGGTGGGAGGAGGTTCGTGTGGAGCATAAACACCGGCATGGACCTGTTGGGCCGAGTGGCCTGTTTAAGAACATAAAAACATAACGTAAGAATTGGGTCCAGGAGTAGGCCACACGGCCCCTCGAGCCCGCTCCACCACTCAGTAAGATCATGGCTGATCTTCAACCTCAACTCCACTTTCCTGCCCGATCCCCATATCCCTTGATTCCTCTGGAGTCCAAAAATCTATCTATCTCAGCCTTGAATATACTCAACGACTGAGCATCCACAGCACTTTGTGGCAGAGAATTCCAAAGATTCACAACCTTCTGAGTGAAGAAATTCCTCCTCATCTCAGTCTAAATGGCCTACCCCTTATCCTGAGACTGTGCCCCCTAGTTCTAGACACTCCAGCCAGGGCAAACAATCTCTCAGCATTTATCCTGTCACTCCCCTTCAGAATCTTGATGTTTCAATGAGATCACCTCTCATTCTTCTAAACTCCAGAGCGTATAAGGCACAATCTACTCAATCTCTCCTCATGGGACAACCCTCTCATCCCAGGAATCAATCTAGTTAACCTTCGTTGCACCGCCTCTAAGGCAAGTATATCCTTCCTTAAGTAAGGAGACCAAAACTGTGCACAGTACTCCAGGTGTGGTCTCACCAGAGCCCTGTACAATTGTAGTAAAACTTCCTTACTCTTGTACTCCAACCCTCTAGCAATAAAGGCCAACATGCCATTTGCCTTCCTAATTGCTTGCTGTACCTGCATGCTAACACTCTGTATTTCTTGTACTAGGCCACCTAAATCTCTCTGAACACGAACATTTAATAGTTTCTCACCATTTAAAAAATATTCTGTTTTTTATTCTTCCTACCAAAGTGAACAACCTCACATTTCCCCACATTATACTCCATCTTCCACCTTATTGCCCACTCACTTAACCTGTCTATATCCCTTTGCAGGCTCTTTGCATCCTCCTCACATCTTACTTTTCCACCTAGCTTTATATCGTCAGCAAACTTGGTTACATTGCACTCAGTCCCTTCATCTAAGTTATTAATATAAATTGTAAATAGCTGAGGCCCAAGCACTGATCCTAGTGGCACCCCACTAGTTACAGCCTGCCAATCTAAAAATGACCTGTTTATCCCTACTCTGTTTTCTGTCTGTTAACCAATCCTTTATCCATGCTAATGCATTATCCCCAACCCCATGTGCCCTTATCTTGCTAAACAACCTTTTATGTGGCACCTTATCGAATGCCTTTTGGAAATCCAACTATACTACATCCACTGGTTCCCCTTTATCTACCATGCTAGTTACATTCTCAAAAAAAACTCTCAAATTTGTCAAACACTATTTCCCTTTCATAAAACCATGTTGGCTCTGCCTAATCATGCTATGATTTTCTAAGTACCCTGTTACCACTTCCTTAATAATGGATTCCAGCATTTTCCCCACGACTGATGTCAGGCTAACTGGCCTGTAGTTCCCTGTTTTCTCTCTCCCTCCTTTCTTGAATACCTTCCAATCCGCTGGGACCGTTCCTGAATCGAGGGAATTTTGGAAGATCACAACCAATGCATCCACTATCTCTGCAGCCACCTCTTTTCGAACACTAGGATATAGGCCATCGGGTCCAGGGGATTTGTCTGCTTTTAGTCCCATTAGTTTCTCAAGTACTTTTTCGCTACTGATATTAATTACTTTAAGTTCCTTGCTCTATTTAGCCCCTTGGTTCTCCACTATTTTTGGTATACTTTTTGTGTCTGCTACTGTGAAGACATATACAAAATATTTGTTTAAAATCTCTGCCATTTCCTTGTTTCCCAATATAATTTCTTCTGTCTCAGCCTCTAAGGGACCAACACTTACTTTTGCTACTCTTTTTTACATACTTGTAGAAGCTCTTACAATCTGTTTTTATATTTCTTGCTAGTTTACTCTCATGTTCGATTTTTCTCCCTTTTTATCAATTTTTGGTCATCCTTTGCTGGTTTCTAAAGCTGTCCCAATCCTCAGGCTTACTACTATTCTTTGCAACATTATAAGCCTCTTTTAATCTAATGCTATCCTTAACTTCTTTAGTTAGCCACGGATAGATCACTTTTCCCTTGGAGTTTTTATTTCTCAATGGAATGTATATTTGTTGAGAATTTTGGAATATTTCTTTAAATAATTGCCACTGCTTATCTACTGTCATACCTTTTAATCTAATTTCCCAATCTACCTTCGCCAACTCGCCCCTCATACCTACGTAATTGGCTTTATTTAAGTTTAAGACTCTAGTGTTGGACTTAAGAATGTCACTTTTAAGCTCAATGTGAAATTCTATTATTATGATCACTCTTCCCTAGAGGATCCTTTACTATAAGATTACTAATTAACCCTGTCTCATTACACAATACAAGATCTAAATAACCTGTTCCCTGGTTGATTCCATGACATATTGTTCTCGGAAACTATCTCTAATACACTCCATGAACTCGTCCGCCAGGCTACCCTTGCCAATTTGATTTGCCCAATCTATATGCAGATTAAAGTCCCTCACGATTATTGTATTACCTTTGTTACAAGCTCCTATTATTTCACGAATAATACTCTGTCCAATGGTATAGCTACTGTTAGGGGGGCCTATAAACTATTCCCACCAGTGTTTTCTGCCCCTTGTTATTTCTTATTTCCACCCATACCGATTCTACTTCCTGATCTTCTGAGCCAAGATCCTTTCTCACTACTGTCCTTATATCATCCTTAATTATCAGGGCTCCCCCCACCCCGTTCCAGTCTGCCTGTCTTTTCCATACGTCAACTACCCTGGAATATTTAGTTGCCAACCCTGGTCACCTTGCAACCATGTCTCTGTAAAAGCTATTAGATCATACCCATCTATCACTATATGTGCCACTAATTTGTCTATCTTGTTACGAATACTTCAAGCATTCAGGTAAAGAGCCTTTAGTTTTAACCTTTTACCATTATTCCCTGCTTTCATCTTATTCGCTGATGCACAATTACCTTTAAACTCTCTGTCCCTTCCTGTCACATACTGCTTATCTTAACCAAAATCACTACAATGCTCCATTGCCTTGACTTTTTTATTTAGATTTCTAAATTGCCCCCCCCCCCCCCTTTTTTTAGTTTAAAGCCCTATCTACAGCCCTAGTTATTTGATTCGCCAGGACACTGGTCCCAGCCCGGTTTAAGTGGAGACCAACCCAAAGGAACAGCTCCCTCTCTTCCCAGTACTGGTGCCAGTGCCCCAGGAATCGAAACCCCTTCCTCCCACACCACTCTGAGCCACGTATTTAACTCTGATCGGCTTGTCCCTATGCCAATTTGTGCATGGCTAAGGTAACAATCCAAAGATTATTAATATACCTTTGAGGTTCTGCTTTTTAAGTTGGACCCTAGCTCCTCAAACTCTCTCAGCAGAACCTCATTCCTAGTTCTACCTATGTCGTTGGTTCCTACGTGGACCACGGCAATTGGATCCTCCCCCTCCCACTCCAAATTCTTCTCCAGCCGCGAGGAGATATCCTTAACCCTGGCACCAGGCAGGCAACACAGCCTTTGGAACTCCCGGTCGCGGCTGCAGAGAACAGTATCTATCCCCCTGACCATACTGTCCCCTACAACAACTACATTCCTTTTCACTCCCTCCCCCCCCCCACTTGATTAGCCTCCTGTACCATGGTGCCGTGGTCAGTTTGCTTATCCACCCTGCAGACTTTGCTCTCATCCACACAGGCAGCAAGAACCTCATACCTGTTTGATAAGGGCAAAGGCCGAGGCTCCTCCAGTGCTGCACCTGGGGTCCCCTTACCTGCTTGAGTTGCAGTCACACCCTCCTGTCCCTGACCACTAACCAGACCTGTACTACTACCTAACCTAAGGGGTGTGACTGCCTCCTGGATCAAAGTGTCCAAATAACTCTTTCCCACCCCCTCCCTGATGCCCCGCAATGTCTCCAGCTCAACAACTCTGAGCTGAAGTTCCTCAAGATGCAGGCACTAACTGCAGATGTGGTTGTCCGGGATCACAATGCTCTCCACAAACTCCCACATGCTGCAGTTGTGGCACACCACCTGCACTGCCATCCCTTTATAACCTTGTTTTGATTATTTAGTTAATTAAAGATTATGTATTTAATTAGCTTAGCTTACTGTTTAGTTTTTAACTAATTACTAGATCTAGTTTAAGTTCTCGGTAGATGAAATTAAATATTTACCTGTAACACAAAGCGCTCAAGTATTGGAGGCAAAAAGCAGCAGCTCCTTCCCCCTCTGCTCCGAATTCCCACGCTCCAAATTCCCAAGTTCAACACACTCTGTGCAGACCACTCAGTTTCTGTGCTGTACATTCGATGCAATTCACATTCAGTGCCAGGGTTGTGTGCATTAATACTACACTGAGCTAGACTGATTGGGCCTTCTGTTTGTAAACTGTACATAGCTGAAAGTTTTTTAGATTTTAAAAGAAAACATTTGTGCAGGGGTGATTAGGGATGGGCAATAAATGCTGGCCTTGCCAGCGACGCCCACATCCCAGGAACAAATTTAAAAAAATGTATTGCAATTATTGCTCGCCCGCTGTGCTCTTAATGTAACCGGAAATTCCCTCATCAGTTGTTCTTCCCTCTCCCTTCTTCCCCCACCACCCCTTTCAGTTGGAGTCACTATTTTATTCATCACTGTCTGATTCTGTTCTTTTATTTAAGGGGGTGTGAAACTTGGTTTAGGCGACTTCATATTCTACAGTGTTCTTGTTGGAAAAGCATCGGCAGCAGCAAGTGGAGACTGGAATACAACTCTGGCCTGCTTCGTAGCAATATTAATTGTGAGTATATCACAGGAGTTTCCCAGACCAGTCTGGAAAATATAAACAACAGGTCTGTTGCAATGAAGTAAAAGTACCGAAAAAACTCGGCAAATTGTGAAACGTCAACTGTGTAACATTGCAGAATACTAAAGGCACTGACCCTTGCTGGGGTACAACCCTGTGCTACCTTGTCTGAGTCTATTCCTGTTAATCTTATTCCGTGTTGGTAAGCAATTTGACCTCTGAAGACACCTCGGCTAAATCTGGTTCTGCCTTCCCTGACAGTTGCTTTCTAGTAAGGGTCACTGAAGTGGATATTCTGGCTAATAGACGCCTACTTTTCTTCGAATCCCTGCTCTGCCTCCCCCTCCCCCGCCCCTGCTCTGCCTCCCCCCTCCCCCGCCCCTGCTCTGCCTCCCCCTCCCCCGCCCCTGCTCTGCCTCCCCCTCCCCCGCCCCTGCTCTGCCTCCCCCTCCCCCGCCCCTGCTCTGCCTCCCCCTCCCCCGCCCCTGCTCTGCCTCCCCCTCCCCCGCCCCTGCTCTGCCTCCCCCTCCCCCGCCCCTGCTCTGCCTCCCCCTCCCCCGCCCCTGCTCTGCCTCCCCCTCCCCCGCCCCTGCTCTGCCTCCCCCTCCCCCGCCCCTGCTCTGCCTCCCCCTCCCCCGCCCCTGCTCTGCCTCCCCCTCCCCCGCCCCTGCTCTGCCTCCCCCTCCCCCGCCCCTGCTCTGCCTCCCCCTCCCCCGCCCCTGCTCTGCCTCCCCCTCCCCCGCCCCTGCTCTGCCTCCCCCTCCCCCGCCCCTGCTCTGCCTCCCCCTCCCCCGCCCCTGCTCTGCCTCCCCCCCTCCCCCGCCCCTGCTCTGCCTCCCCCTCCCCCGCCCCTGCTCTGCCTCCCCCTCCCCCGCCCCTGCTCTGCCTCCCCCCTCCCCCGCCCCTGCTCTGCCTCCCCCTCCCCCGCCCCCTGCTCTGCCTCCCCCTCCCCCTCCCCCGCCCCTGCTCTGCCTCCCCCTCCCCCTCCCCCGCCCCTGCTCTGCCTCCCCCTCCCCCGCCCCTGCTCTGCCTCCCCCTCCCCCGCCCCTGCCCTGCCTCCCCCTCCCCCGCCCCTGCCCTGCCTCCCCCTCCCCCTCCCCCGCCCCTGCTCTGCCTCCCCCGCCCCCGCTCTGCCTCCCCCTCCCCCGCCCCCCGCTCTGCCTCCCCCCCTCCGCTCTGCCTCCCCCCCGCCCCTGCCCTGCCTCCTCCTCCCCCCGCCCCTGCCCTGCCTCCTCCCCCCGCCCCTGCCCTGCCTCCTCCCCCCGCCCCTGCCCTGCCTCCTCCCCCCGCCCCTGCCCTGCCTCCTCCCCCCGCCCCTGCCCTGCCTCCTCCCCCCGCCCCTGCCCTGCCTCCTCCCCCCGCCCCTGCCCTGCCTCCTCCCCCCGCCCCTGCCCTGCCTCCTCCCCCCGCCCCTGCCCTGCCTCCTCCCCCCGCCCCTGCCCTGCCTCCTCCCCCCGCCCCTGCCCTGCCTCCTCCCCCCGCCCCTGCCCTGCCTCCTCCCCCCGCCCCTGCCCTGCCTCCTCCCCCCGCCCCTGCCCTGCCTCCTCCCCCCGCCCCTGCCCTGCCTCCTCCCCCCGCCCCTGCCCTGCCTCCCCCGCCCCTGCCCTGCCTCCCCCCGCCCCCGCCCCTGCTTCTGCCTCCCCCTCCCCCTCCCCGCCCCTGCTCTGCCTCCCCTGCCCCTGCTCTGCCGCCTCCTCCTCCCCCTCCCCCCCTGCTCTGCCTCCTCCTCCTCCCCCGCCCCTGCTCTGCCTCCTCCTCCTCCCCCGCCCCTGCTCTGCCTCCTCCTCCTCCCCCGCCCCTGCTCTGCCTCCTCCTCCTCCCCCGCCCACTGCTCTGCCTCCTCCTCCTCCCCCGCCCCTGCTCTGCCTCCTCCTCCCCTCCCCCGCCCCTGCTCTGCCTCCTCCTCCTCCCCTCCCCCGCCCCTGCTCTGCCTCCTCCCCCCCTCCCCCCTGCTCTGCCCTCCTCCTCCCCGCCCCTGCTCTGCCTCCTCCTCCTCCCCCGCCCCTGCTCTGCCTCCTCCTCTCCTCCCCCGCCCCTGCTCTGCCTCCACCTCCTCCCTCCCCCGCCCCTGCTCTGCCTCCTCCTCCCCCCCCCGCCCCTGCTCTGCCTCCTCCTCCTCCCCCGCCCCTGCTCTGCCTCCTCCTCCTCCCCCGCCCCTGCTCTGCCTCCTCCCCCTCCCCTCCCCCCTGCTCCTGCTCCTCCCCCCCCCCTGCTCTGCCTCCTCCTCCCCCTGCCCCTGCCTCCTGCCTCCCCTCCCCCTGCCCCTGCCTGCCTCCTCCCTCCCCCTGCTCTGCCTCCTCCCCCGCCCCTGCTCTGCCTCCTCCCCCGCCCCTGCTCTGCCTCCTCCCCCGCCCCTGCTCTGCCTCCTCCCCCGCCCCTGCTCTGCCTCCTCCCCCGCCCCTGCTCTGCCTCCTCCCCCGCCCCTGCTCTGCCTCCTCCCCCGCCCCTGCTCTGCCTCCTCCCCCGCCCCTGCTCTGCCTCCTCCCCCGCCCCTGCTCTGCCTCCTCCCCCGCCCCTGCTCTGCCTCCTCCCCCGCCCCTGCTCTGCCTCCTCCCCCGCCCCTGCTCTGCCTCCTCCCCCGCCCCTGCTCTGCCTCCTCCCCCGCCCCTGCTTTGCCGCCTCCTCCCCCTCCCCCGCCCCTGCTCTGCCTCCTCCTCCCCCCGCCCCTGCTCTGCCTCCTCCTTCCTCCCCCTTCTCTGCCTCCTCCTTCCTCCCCCCGCCCCTGCTGTACCTCCACCTCCTCCCCCCCCGCCCCTGCTCTGCCTCCTCCCCCGCCCCTGCTCTGCCTCCACCTCCTCCTCCCCCGCCCCTGCTCTGCCTCCACCTCCTCCTCCCCCGCCCCTGCTCTGCCTCCACCTCCTCCCCCCCGCCCCTGCTCTGCCTCCTCCCCCGCCCCTGCTCTGCCTCCACCTCCTCCTCCCCGCCCCTGCTCTGCCTCCACCTCCTCCTCCCCCGCCCCTGCTCTGCCTCCACCTCCTCCTCCCCCGCCCCTGCTCTGCCTCCACCTCCTCCTCCCCCGCCCCTGCTCTGCCTCCACCTCCTCCCCCCCGCCCCTGCTCTGCCTCCTCCCCCGCCCCTGCTCTGCCTCCACCTCCTCCTCCCCGCCCCTGCTCTGCCTCCTCCCCCGCCCCTGCTCTGCCACCTCCCCCGCCCCTGCTCTGCCTCCTCCCCCGCCCCTGCTCTGCCTCCTCCCCCGCCCCTGCTCTGCCTCCTCCCCCGCCCCTGCTCTGCCTCCTCCCCCTCCGCCCCTGCTCTGCCTCCACCTCCCCCCCCCGCCCCTGCTCTGCCTCCTTCCTCCCCCCGCCCCTGCTGTACCTCCACCTCCTCCTCCCCCCTGCTCTGCCTCCTTCCTCCCCCTGCTCTGCCTCCTCCTTCCTCCCCCCCGCCCTGCTCTGCCTCCACCTCCTCCTCCCCCCCGCCCCTGCTCTGCCTCCTCCTCCCCTCACCCCCGCCCCTGCTCTGCCTCACCCCCGCCCCTGCTCTGGCTCTGCCTCCTCCTCCCCCTCCCCCCGCCCCTGCTCTGCCTCCTCCTTCCTCCCCCCCCGCCCCCTGCTGTACCTCCTCCTCCCCCCTCCCCCCGCCCCTGCTCTGCCTCCTCCTTCCTCCCCCCCCCCGCCCCTGCTGTACCTCCTCCTCCCCCTCCCCCCGCCCCTGCTCTGCCTCCTCCCCCGCCCACTGCTCTGCCTCCTCCCCCTCCGCCCCTGCTCTGCCTCCTCCCCCGCCCCTGCTCTGCCTCCACCTCCCCCCCCCCCCCCCGCCCCTGCTCTGCCTCCTCCTTCCTCCCCCCGCCCCTGCTGTACCTCCACCTCCTCCTCCCCCCCTGCTCTGCCTCCTCCTCCCCCCCGCCCCTGCTCTGCCTCCTCCTTCCTCCCCCCCGCCCCTGCTCTGCCTCCTCCTTCCTCCCCCCCCGCCCCTGCTGTACCTCCTCCTCCCCCTCCCCCCCGCCCCTGCTCTGCCTCCTCCTTCCTCCCCCCGCCCCTGCTGTACCTCCTCCTCCCCCTCCCCCCGCCCCTGCTCTGCCTCCTCCTTCCTCCCCCCCCGCCCCTGCTGTACCTCCTCCTCCCCCTCCCCCCCGCCCCTGCTCTGCCTCCTCCTTCCTCCCCCGCCCCTGCTGTACCTCCTCCTCCCCCTCCCCCCCGCCCCTGCTCTGCCTCCTCCTTCCTCCCCCCCCGCCCCTGCTGTACCTCCTCCTCCCCCTCCCCCCGCCCCTGCTCTGCCTCCTCCTTCCTCCCCCGCCCCTGCTCTGCCTCCTCCTCCCCCTCCCCCCGCCCCTGCTCTGCCTCCTCCTTCCTCCCCCGCCCCTGCTGTACCTCCTCTGCCTCCTCCTCATCTTCCCCCCCCCCCCCCCCCCCGTACCTCCTTCCTCCCCCACCCCTGCTCTTTTTCTCCCCCCCCCCTCCCCCCCCCCAAAATGGGTTTCAGTGCTAAAATAACATTGGGCTTTCTACTTCCATGTTAATAAACTAAATTGAAACTGCTAATTATTCATAATGGAATCAGGCTTTGGCGAATGTGTGAGCCAGATTAGCGAGGTGATTGCAGTTTGTTCACTGGTCACAGTGAGTTGAGTGACATTCCAGCAGAGCCTTTACACAGCCTGGATAGTCTGCCTTTAAGAAGCTGACCCTGTGGAACATCTGTGACATTGGTACAGCGAGTGGCTCACATACTGAATATTTCTGTTATAGTTAAGCTGTGAGGGGGTTATGTTCTTTGACTAAATAGTTAGACTGGGATCTATGGTCCTCCTGGTGAGACAAATTTTACAGGGAAGGTTAAAGTCATAGAGTTATACAGCACAGAAAGAGGCCCTTCGGCCCATCGTGTCCGCGCCGGCCATCAAGCCCTATCTATTCTAATCCCATTTTCCAGCACTTGGTCCGTAGCCTTGTATGCTATGGCGTTTCAAGTGCTCATCTAAATGCTTCTTGAATGTTGAGGGTTACTGCCTCTACCACCCTTTCAGGCAGTGAGTTCCAGATTCCAACCACCCTCTGGGTGAAAAAGTTTTTCCTCAAATCCTCTCTCAAACTCCTGCCCCTTACCTTGAAACTATGCCCCCTGGTTATTGACCCCTCTACTAAGGGGAAAAGTTCCTTTCTATCTACCCTATCTATGCCCCTCATAATTTTGTACACCTCAATCAGGTCCCCCCTCAGCCTTCTCTGCTCTAAGGAAAACAACCCCAGCCTGTCCAGTCTCTCTTCATAGCTGAAGCGCTCCAGCCCAGGTAACATCCTGGTGAATCTCCTCTGCACCCTGTCCAATGCAATCACATCCTTCCTATAGTGTGGTGACCAGAACTGCACACAGTATTCCAGCTGTGGCCTAACTAGCGTTTTGTACAGCTCCATCATAACCTCCCTGCTCTTATATTCTATGCCTCGGCTAATGAAGGCAAGTATCCCATATGCCTTTTTAACCACCTTATCTACCTGTCCTGTTGCCTTCAGGGATCTATGTACATGCACATCAAGGTCCCTCTGATCCTCTGTCCTTCCTAGGGTCCTACCATTCATTGTGTATTCCCTTGTCTTGTTAGTCCTCCCAAAATGCATCACCTCACACTTTTCAGGGTTAAATTCCATTTGCCACTGTTCTGCCCATCTGACCAACCCGTCTATATCGTCCTGTAGCCTGAGGCTTCCCTCCTCGCTATTTACCACTCCACCAATTTTCGTGTCATCTGTGAACTTACTGATCATACCTCCTACATTCATATCTAAATCATTAATGTACACTACAAACAGCAAAGGATCCAGCACCGATCCCTGCGGTACACCACTGGACACAGGCTTCCAGTCACAAACAACCTTCGACCATCACCCTCTGCCTCCTGCCACTAAGCCAATTTTGGATCCAATGTGCCAAATTGCCCTGGATCCCATGGGCTCTAACCTTCTTGACCAGTCTCCCATGCGGGACTTTGTCAAAAGCCTTACTGAAGTCCATGTAGACTACATCAACTGCACTACCCTCATCCACACACCTAGTCACCCCCTCTCAAAATTCAATCAAATTGGTTAGACATGATCTCCCCCTGACAAAGCCATGCTGACTATCCTTGAGTAATCCTTGCCTCTCCAAGTGGAGACTAATTCTGCCCCTCAGAATTTTTTCCAATAATTTCCCTACCACTGATGTTTGGCTCACTGGCCTGTAATTCCCTGGTTTATCCCTACTACCCTTCTTGAATAATGGTACTGCGTTAGCTGTCCTCTGGCACCTCTCCTGTGGCCAGAGAGGTTCTGAAAATTTGTGTCAGAGCCCCTGCAATCTCCTCCCTTGCCTCACACCGCAGCCTGGGATGCATCTTGTCTGAGCCTGGGGATTTATCCACTTTTAAGCCCGCTAAAACTGCTAGTACCTCCTCCCCCTCAATACTAATTTGTTCAAGTATATCACAATCCCCCTGCCTGATTTCTATGCCTACATCGTCCTTCTCCATAGTGAACACAGATGCAAAATATTCATTTAAAACCTCACCTACGTTTTCTGGCTCTACACACAGATTGCCACTTTGGTCCCTAATGGGCCCTACTCTTTCCCTGGTTATCCTCTTGCCCTTCATTTATTTATAAAACACCTTGGGATTTTCCTTTATTTTGCCCGCCAGTGTTTTTTCATGCCCCCTCTTCGCTCTCCTAATTTCTTTAAGTACCCCCCCCCCCTGCACTTTCTATACTCCTCTAGGGCTTCCACTGTTTTTAGTCCTTTGTATCTGCCAAAAGCCTTAGATGAAGATTATCTACTTTTACTAGGCTCTCCTACAGCCTGCGAACAGGATGTCATGTAATGTTCAGCTAACTCGATGCAGTGTCAAGAGAAGGCTGAGGGGTGACCTAATAGAGGCCTTTAAAGTTAAGGGTTTGATAAGGTAGATATAGAGCAAATGTTTCCACATGCAGGGGAGACCAGAACTAGGGGCCATAAGTATAAGATAGTCACTAATAAATCCAATAAGGAATTTAGGAGAAACTCTCTTTACCCAAAGAGTGGTTAGAATGTGGAACTCACTAGCACATGGAGTGGTTAAGTCAAATAGCAGAGATGCATTTAAGGGGAAGCTAGGTAAGTACATGAGGGAGAAAGGAATTGAAGGGTATGCTGATAGGGTGAGATGGAGAACAGTGGGAGAAGTGAAGCATAAACACCGGCATGGACCAATTGGGCCAAATGGCTTGTTTCCGTGCTTTAAGACTATGTAAGGTGCTGTAAGTGACCCGTACAGAATAAACTGGAATAACTTTTTGCTGGTCTTGTAGAGAGTACAGCACAGATTCACTAGAATAATACCAGGGCTTATAGGGTTAAATTATAAGGGTAGGTTGCAGAAACCTGGCTTGTATTCCCTCGAGTTTAGACGGTTGAGGAATGATCTAATCTAGGTGTTTAAAATGATATGGGATTCGATAGAGTAGATAGAGAGAAACTATTTCCTCTGGTGGGAGAGTCCAGAACAAGGGGGCATAACCTTAAAATTAGAGCCAGGCTATTCATGAGTGAAACCAGGAAGCACTTTTTCCCTAAAGGGTAGTGGAAATCTGGAAAACTCTCCCTCAAAAGGCTGTGGATTCTGGGGGACAATTGGAGCTTTCAAGACTGAGATCGATTAGACTTTTATTAGATAAGGGTATTAAGGGATATGGAGCAAAGGCAGGTAAATGGAGTTGAGGTGCAGATCAGCCATGATCTAATTGAGGGGCTGAATGGCCTCCTCCTGTTCCTATAATTCCCTATGTTCCTAACCTTTTTCTTTCTTGTACCCCTAATTTCCTTCATTTTTTAAAATTCTGACCAAGTGTGTGAGTAGGTAACGTGGCTCTGGACCTCTGACGAGAACATACCCAGGCTGGGTGTGATCACCTTATTCTATCTGCTGTACTTCTGGTGGGTGCAGCAGCACTTTGTACAATTCCTGTTCCTACTTAAAAGAAATGTTTCTTCAGGGAGTTCCTTTCTTGGTGCGGATGTGATTGGTTGGGGGAAGGGAAATATCTCGCCCCCACATCAAGCACACTGCCTGAGAAAGCCAAGAGGTGGAATTTACTGCTTTTGTTAATCTGTGTAAATTGAACTGCCTTGTCCTCCCTTTTTGTGTTTCTTTTTGGGGAGGGGGTTGGGAGGATGTAACCCAGATTGATAATTTGCCTCCTCTTTGTGTTTCAGGGTTTGTGCCTTACTCTCCTGCTGCTTGCCATCTTTAAGAAGGCTTTACCAGCACTTCCAATCTCAATTACGTTTGGGCTAGTTTTCTACTTTGCGACAGATAACCTGGTCCGTCCGTTCATGGACCAGCTTGCTTTACATCAGTTTTATATATAGTACCTCCCTTTTTTTGTATTAAAGTGTTTCACAGATGTACTGTAATGATATAGTCACGCTGAGAACTGGAAAAGGGACTTTTTATAATCGGTGTAACCATATCAGAAGTAGAGAATAATAAAGCTGTGTGGAACCTGTGTGGATTATAATTACCTGCTCAACTCATGTTTCTAATCCGGTTAACGCCAGTGACGCACTTCCGAAGAAAGTCAGCCTTGTGTGTCTGCGGGACTGGTTGCCATTTTAACATCTCAATGCACTTCTACTGAAGTGTAACAGGGTCAAAGCAGAGAATTGCGGGGGGATGGTGGTGAAAGATTAGCACAGCCTCTTTCTGGATGCACTGTTTCTGTACATAGTGTTACAATGCAATGAAAACAAACTGTGTCTCCATTCATTTTCCAAGATGTTCCTTCACTTGCTAATTTATTGCTATGTAAAAGGTTTTTGTACTTTCAAAAAGGTTTTCCATGCTGCTGGTGGCCCCCTTTAAGTAAACACAGGTCTTGAATAGACGCACCATAAACTTTACTTCACCCCGAATTGAACTTTTTATTTCCAAATTAGTGGTTAAACAACAACATACTTTTGAAATAAAAACAGGAAATGCTGGAAACATTCAGCGGGTCAGTTAGTATCTGTGCAGAGAGCAAGGCCGGGTTAGAGTTCCAGGTCTATGACTGAGCCTCCTGACTGTTTCCCAGCACTTTGTTATTTCAGATTTCCAGCAACTGCGATATTTTGCTTTTTGTACCGATGTACTTTTTTTTAAGTTTATACAGATCAGATATGGATTTTGTGATGTTTTGAGAAGATGCACACAAATGTATCGAACCTCTTTGTAAAACAGTTGGGTTCTTGATGGAACCAATTGGACTTTCTTCTTTCTGGTCCCTAATTAGTAGCAATTAAAAGTTAGTTATACACTGGAGTTTCGCCTCTTGCCTTCTTCCTTCTATCGATCAAGGTTAATAATCCCTATTGTCTAATGGGGAGGATTGGGAGTCAGCAGGAAATTCTTTGAGACTGGCATTTTCCGCGGGAAGCAAGGAAGATATGGAATCTAATCGAGGTGTTTAAAATGATTAAAGGATTAGATAGCACTTTTTCACGAGGTAGTGGAAATCTGGAACACACTCCCTCAAAAGGCTGTGGATGCTGGAGGTTAGTTGAAGCTTTCAAGGCTTGAGATCGATAGATTTTTGTTAGGTAAGGGTATAGAGACGTGGAACAAAGGCGGGTAAATGGAGTCAAGATACAGATCAGACATGATCTCATTGAAGGACAGTACAGGCTCAAGGGGCTGAATGGCCGCCTCCTGTTCCTAGGATCAGTCTGCCCAAATATGGCTGGTACATTCAAAAGACCTGCGAATGATAGCATGTGTTCCTGGTGTTTAAGATTGCCAAGGTGGAGTGAGCTGTTTACAATCCAAGGGGTGGGTGTGATCTGTTTAGCTGATCACAGGATAACACACTGCAAAGCCTTAAGCAGGTGGTGGAATGTTGTACAATGATTTTGGGGCCTGCTGACCTCACTACACTGGCAGCCATGATGCACAAACCCCCAGCACTCCCTGACACGGGGAATCCTGCAGGAGCTCCAATCAAACGATGTTAAGTTTCAGGCTCAAGCTTCATATTGTCTTCCTCTTGCAACGTTTAAGATCATTCCAAACTATTTTGGGTTCTTGCTCGGCATCATTATTCCATCTTTTGCTGAAAATTTGCGCTTAATCCAACTGTTGTGCTGCTATTAAATTTGCTTTAAAAAGATCGTTTTTGCCACTTCCTGCTCCACATTCATTGGGACAGAGAGAAAGAGAATTGAAGAACTTTGCCACGTCTCTTCTTGCACCTTTCCCCATGGTGATACCTGTGGTTGGTCTGAATTCTTTCTGATTCTTCAACTACTACAGAGTGCATCTACTGTAGTGTTAGTGCAAAGTGGTTTGTAGTGTAAACGTGTCCTTGGAGAAGCAGAGATGACCCATGAAAAATAGTTCCTGTGGAAAAAAGCAAGAAATGAATGTGTATGGAGAATATACAGCACTTGAACTGTTAAAATTTGCCTAGAACCTAATTGTTAAATTCCAGTTTTTGAATGGGTTATTGTGTACCTATACAAAGTACCTATCACTGGGTTATTGACAGACACCGTCAAGAACACACACCGCACTAATTCGCACATGATTGTTAGGTTCTTGATGTATAAAGTACAGGTGCAAGACTGCTTTATACAGACTCCTTAGTATGCCTGTCCTAAGAAGCCAGATTTCCCCTGTCTGCTACCTTTGTGACTTGGAATAATTTACAGCTGCTTGTAATTATGGTTCATAAAGACCCATATTTTAGTGAAGAGCCAGTTATTGGTACATAGATCAGCTATGTCACTAGGACATCAGACTAGGAAATAGATTGGAGTCACGGTCACTGAGAGGATGGGTTTCACAAATTCAGTCTGACAACATCTGTAGATAATTGGGTTCAGCATCCAAGTGAAGAATACTGTGGCTTTACAAAGGCCAACTTGGTTGTGGGTGGCAAGAAAGTTGGTAGTGATTGTTTGAAAATGATTCTCATTTTATCTAATATTTTCGATTGTCTTCTATTTCCATTCTCTATCGAGGGGCAGACTGACCTCATGGGAGATTTCTCTCCAGTACCCTTGGGATTAAAAGGGCAGTGGCAGTGTGGATATGAAATTTGTTAAGAGACAGAAAGCAGAGAGTAGTGGTGAGTGATTGTTTTTCAGACTGGAGGGACTTGCACGGTGATACCCCACCCCAGGGATTGGTATTAGGACCACTGCTCTTTTTGATATATATTAATGACCTGGACTTGGGTATACAGGGCATAATTTCAAAGTTTGCAGGTGAGACAAAGCTCAGAAATGTAGTAAATGCTGAGGAGGATAGTAACAGACTTCAGGATGACATAAGACAGGCTGGTGAAATGGGCAGACACATGGCAGATACAATTTAACACAGGGAAGTGTGAAGTGATGCATTTTGGTAAGAAGAATGAGGAGAGGCAATAGAAATTTAAAATGGTACAATTTGAAAGGGGGTGCAGGAACAGAGACCTGGGAGTGTATGTACACAAATCTTTGACGGTGGCAGGACAAGTTGAGAAGGCGGTTTATAAAGCCGAGGACGCTTTTTTAACAGAGTACAAAAGCACGGAGGTTATGCAAAACCTTTATAAATCACTGGTTAGGCCCCAGCTCGAATATTGTGTTCAATTCTGGGCACCGCACTTTAGGTAGGATGTCAAGGACTTGGAGAGGGTGCAGAGGAGATTTACCAAAATGGTCCCAGGGATGAGGGACTTCAGTTATATGGAGAGATTGGAGCAACTGGGGTTCTCTCCTTGGAGCAGAGAAGGTTAAGGGAAGAATTAATAGAGATGTTCAAAATCATGAAGGTTTTGATACAGTAAATAAAGAGAAACTTTTCCGTTTCAGAAGGGTCGGTAACCAGAGGGCACAGATTTAAATTAATTGACAAAAGTACCAGAGAGGCGATGGGAATTTTTTTTATGCAGCGAGTTGTGATCTGGAATGCACTGCCTGAAAGTGCGGTGGAATCAATAGTAACTTTCAAAAAGAATTGAATAAATACTTGAAGAGGAAAAATTTGCAGAGCTATGGGGAAAGAGCAGGGGAGTGGGACTAATTGGATAGCTCTTTCAGAGAGCAGGCACGATGGGCCGAATGGCCTCCTTCAGTGCTGTGAGATTCTATGAGTCTATGATGCCCCTGTGAATGGCTCCAAAGCTCTGTTTTATCAGTGCCCCCCAACCCCTTTTTCCACAAGAATCTTTCACCCTTTCAGGGCAGCCAAACCCACCCCTGCATTTATCCCTTTACATTTCAATGCAGCTAGCATGTAGCAAACCAGACAAGGTCATGAGTGATCTTCCTTAAAGAGGATTAAAGCCTTATCCCCACGCACCGCTGATCTGAACTGTGTGTCAACAACGTTGAAGGGGAGAAACCCGCGTTAAAATTTTAAATTACACTTTTAGAAAGGGTAATAGTGAGTTAATAAAACTGCTGCACCATAACGAAGGCCATGAAAAGAGGAACCGAAGCAATAAGATGTGAAGGATGCTATTGAAATAACCCGTTGTTTAAAATTAGAGGGCGCCATTTGAAATTTGGTACTAAATAAACTGAAGCACAGTTTTAGTACGAGAGGCACTGGGACAATTCCAGGTCTGTTCTACAGTTACTGCAATTTGATGAGGGAAATCTTGTGTTTGAATCCAAATCAGCAGCTGTACTACAAATGTACACTGATTGTATCTCTAAGGATTGTGTAGCGTACATCATCCTTTCTACAAACTTTAGCTCAGGTGTCATGTGTAATTTGTTCAAGCATAGACTTCTACTTTGAGTACCGTAAGCTGATTAAAAAGAAAAGAAGATTGATTTTGTTTGATTAGTTTATAAAGACCGATGTCAGTTGGAGGTATTACCAGGTCCATTAACTTCCAGTCGCCCTGGGACGCTCTTATTTATTTTGTTGTTGGAATTGTTTGGAAATCTGCCATCATGTCCAAGGAGAAATTGGAAATATTGGTGAAGAACATGGAGATTATGTTGACTGAATTGGAACAGCTGAAAGTTCACTGCACCAAGCAAACGCAGGAACTGCAACAAGTGGTTCAGGAGCTGCGACGAGAGAACAAAGACCTAGCTGAAAAATATGTTCGACTCTCTCTCGAGCTAAATACGGCCAAAGAGGTCATAAGTCAGCTGCAAGATACCAAGTTCGCTTTCGAAGCTAAGGAACGGCAGGCTCAGAAACTCAACAGGCAATTGTAGAAAAAAGGAAGATGGGAAGCTTCGGACGCCACAAATTTTGTGATTGTTATACAATGCTGTCAGTTCAGCATAGCAGATGTTTAGGCAATCTCTGTAAACAAAATATTTGATTTAGAACTGAAGATGGGGCAACCATTGGGAGTTACAGAGAATCCTTGAGAGTCAAGTGCTCTTATGAACTCTGCCCTCACACAGGTTTGGTGCTGAATGATGATTCTCATTGCTTCATCTGTAAGTTTAGCCTCCAACTGCTGACGTCCAGTTCACATTTCCACCATGTATTGAGTCAGGTTTGTGTGTGTAGCCTTAATGTGTGTCCATCTCTGCTCTTTGAAGTCTTTGTCCATTGCAACATACTGTCAATGGAAACACTGTAAATTGCCTAGACTTGTACAAGGAGACCTGACTGATAAGTATGCAACGATCATGTTCTGTGTATGTAGACCTAATAAATATATATTAAAAGCCACCGCTTGAAATGAGGATATTTTATATGGACATGGTTGTACAGGTTGAGCATCCCGAATCCGGCAACCTCGGGACCGAGGCTGAGCCGGTTTTCGGGTTTTTCCAGACTTCGGAACGTGTTTCTGATGTCCGAAGTCCGGAAACGCCCGAGCCCAGGTTGCGATATTTCCGGACTTCGGACATCAGAAACGTGCCGGGTCCGGAAATGCCTGGGCCCAGGTTGCGTTTTTGGTAAGCCTCCCTCAGGATGTCCGGATTCCGGACCCCTGCCACCAATCGGTCCGGATTCCAGAACATTCCGGATTCCAGAACTCCGGATTTGGGACGCTCAACCTGTACTACATCATGAAATCTTACGTGTAGTAATTTAAAAGATACTAAACCTAGCCAATTAGTTGTATACCAATAGTACTGATTTTCAAACAGTGGCAAAGTTTACTATGGTATTTAAAAATAAGTGTTTTTTTTTTGGTTAACCTTAAAAAATAATGCAATCTATTTGCTTCCTTGTGTCCGCACACTGCTCCTCCAGCCAGCAGATGGAGCCGTACATTTCTACAAAGACATGCTTTATATGACAGGAATGTGTCATCTCTCAATGGGAATTCCTTTAATTGGGTTCTGTCCCACTTGCACTGGGATTGCCCTGACCAAAGTCACAAATAACCTCTTCTAACTGGGACGATGTGCGTTGCACCTCCTTGACCTCCACAACATTCCGTACGGTTGATCGCGCCAAATTCCTCCATCGCCTCTCCTCTGATCCACATCTGCGAGATTACGCTTGCCTGGTTCTACCCCTACCTGTCGAAAGGTAGCCAGCTTACCTCCAACAGTGGCTTCTTTTCCTGCCACCACGTCTCACCTCTGGAGTCCACAAGTAGTTAGCTTTGGCCTCCTCCTCTTCCTCAACTACATGCTGCCCCTTGGCACGGGGTTAGTTTCCATATTAGGTATCAGGCTAGGCTGAGTGGGTAGTGATGTCACCACTGAGTCAGAAGGTTGTGGGTTCAAGTCCCACTCCAGGGACTTGAGCACATAAATCTAGGCTGACACTCCAGTGCAGTGCTGAGGGAGTGCTGCACTGTCGGAGGTACTATCATTCAGATGAGACGTTAAACCAAAGCCCCGTCTGCCCTCTCAGTTGGATGTAAAAGATCCCATGGCACTATTTCGAAGAAGAGCTGGGGAATTCTCCCAGTGTCCTAACCAATATTTATCCCTCGCTAAAACAGATTATCTGGTCATTATCTCATTGCTGTTTGTGGGATCTTGCTGTGTGCAAATTGGCTGCCACATTTCCTACATTACAACAGTGACTACACTTCAAAAGTACTTCATTGGCTGTAAAACGCTTTGGGACGTCTTGAGGTTGTGAAAGGCGCTATATAAATACAAGTTAGTTAGTTATATGTGCACGACCACTCCTCTCCACCACTTCCTTTAACCTTATGGCCATCAAATGAACAGCTGGAAATCTGAAGCTACCATTCCACCACCAAAAAATCCATTAGATCAGACTAAAAAGAAAGATTTGCATTTATATAGCGCCTTTCACAACCACCGGACGTGTCAAAGCGTTTTACAGCCAATGAAGTACTTTTGAAGTGGAGTCACTGTTGTAATGTAGGAAACGCAGCAGCCAATTTGCGCACAGCAAGCTCCCACAAACAGCAATGGGATAATGACCAGATAATCTGTTTTTGTTATGTTGGTTGAGGAATAAATATTGGCCAGGGATAACTCCCCTGCTCTTCTTTGAAATAGTGCCATGGGGTCTTTTACGTTCACCTGAGAGAGCAGACAGGGCCACAGTTTAGCATCTCATCTGAAAGACGGCACCTCCGACAGTGTAGCATTCCCTCAGCACTGTACTGGAGTGTCAGCCTAGCTTTATGTGCTAGAAGTCCCTGGAATGGGACTTGAACCCACAACCTTCTGAGTCAGAGGCGAGTGTGCTGCCCACTGAGCCACGGCTGAAGCACATCATGAGAAACCTTGGTGCCCTGTTCAACCCAGAGCTGAACTTCAAGGTCCACATTCTGTCCATGGCCCCTGCTGCTGAAACCCTAATCCATGCTTTTCGCGTCTCTACACTTGATCTTGCCAATGTCATTCTTGCTGGCTTCCCAACCTCCACCTTTACAAATTGTTCAAAACTCTGCTGTCCAAATCCTGTCCTGCACTGTCGCACTCACCCATCACTACTGCCCCTTGCTGTCCTACATTGGTTCCCAGTCCCCCATTGCATTGAATTAAAAAGCCTTCTCTTCAGATCTTTCCACAGCCTCACCTCATCCTATCTCTGCATCCTTCTCGAGCTTTGTGTCTCCTCCCACACCCTTCACTCCTCCAACTCTGGCCTTATGTTCACCTCCTGCCTTTGTACCACAATTGGTCGCATAACCTTCCACCACTGTGGCCCTACTTTTTGGAATTTGCTCCCTTAACCATCCTCTGCCTCTCTGCACCCTTAAAAATCTTCTCAGGATCCCTCTTTTCAGCCAATCAATCAAGCATTAGGTTGCATCTAACTCTCACACCATGGCTTGGCATTGCTAATTTAGTTCTTTTTCCTCTTGTTTCCTCCTCCACCTCCTCATAAAGCACTTTTGAGACATTTTCGAAGTTAAGAAGTGCAATATAAATGCAAGTTATAGTTCTTGAATCCAATGATCTTTGTCCTGTAGATTTCACTGTATAAATACCATACAGGCTTGACAAAACAGTATTTGCAAAAGGCCATTTATCTTTTGCCATTGAAGAATCTGAAATGAGCATTCGAGATTTCACACTGTTGTGGGAAGATTTATTTTTGCTCTAAGCTCTGGATTTCCTCCCCAAACCTCTCTGCCTCGCCACCTCTCTCTCCTCCTTTAAGACCCTCCTTAAAACCTACCTCTCTGACCAAGCTTTTGGTCATCTGTCCTAATGTTTCCTTATGTGACTCGGTGTCAAATTTTGTTTAATAATGCTCCTGTGAAGTGCCTTGGGACGTTTTACTATCATAAAGGCGCTATATAAATACAAGTTGTTGTTTAAGACTGCAGGGACAGTGTGTTTTAAAATTTGATAACACCTGGATTACAGAGCGAGCCTTTGGCTCAGTGATAGCATTCCCATCTCTGGGTCAGACGGTGCAGGGTTCAAACCTCACTCCAGACAGTCCCGTCTCTGGGTCAGACGGTGCAGGGTTCAAACCCCACTCCAGACAGTCCCGTCTCTGGGTCAGACGGTGCAGGGTTCAAACCTCACTCCAGACAGTCCCGTCGCTGGGTCAGACGGTGCAGGGTTCAAACCCCACTCCAGACAGTCCTGTCTCTGGGCCAGACGGTGCAGGGTTCAAACCCCACTCCAGACAGTCCCGTCTCTGGGTCAGACGGTGCAGGGTTCAAACCCCACTCCAGACAGTCCCGTCTCTGGGTCAAATGATGCAGGGTTCAAACCCCACTCCAGACAGTCCCGTCTCTGGGTCAAATGATGCAGGGTTCAAACCCCACTCCAGACAGTCCCGTCTCTGGGTCAGATGGTGCAGGGTTCAAACCCCACTCCAGACAGTCCCGTCTCTGGGTCAAATGATGCAGGGTTCAAACCCCACTCCAGACAGTCCCGTCTCTGGGTCAAATGATGCAGGGTTCAAACCCCACTCCAGACAGTCCCGTCTCTGGGTCAGACGGTGCAAGGTTCAAACCTCACTCCAGACAGTCCCGTCTCTGGGTCAGACGGTGCAAGGTTCAAACCTCACTCCAGACAGTCCCGTCTCTGGGTCAGACGGTGCAGGGTTCAAACCCCACTCCAGACAGTGCAGGGTTCAAACCCCACTCCAGACAGTCCCGTCTCTGGGTCAGACGGTGCAAGGTTCAAACCTCACTCCAGACAGTCCCGTCTCTGGGTCAGACGGTGCAGGGTTCGAACCCCACTCCAGACAGTCCCGTCTCTGGGTCAAATGGTGCAGGGTTCAAACCCCACTCCAGACAGTCCTGTCTCTGGGTCAGACGGTGCAGGGTTCATACCCCACTCCAGACAGTCCCGTCTCTGGGTCAAATGGTGCAGGGTTCAAACCCCACTCCAGACAGTCCCGTCTCTGGGTCAAATGGTGCAGGGTTCAAACCCCACTCCAGACAGTCCCGTCTCTGGGTCAGATGGTGTACAGTTTACACCAAGCCACAAAAGGAGATATTAGGACTGATGACCAAATGCTTGGTCAACAAGGTAGGATTTAAAGAGCATCTTAAAGGAGAAGTGAGAGGTGTAGGGAGGCAATTCCGGAGCTTTGGGCTTAGGCAGCTGAAGGCACGGCCGCCAATAGTTGTGGGGCTGGTAGGAGGTTACAGAGATAGGAAGGGCGAGGCCATGGAGGGAATTGAACACGAGGATAAGAATTTTAAAATCATGGCGTTGATGGACCAGCAGCCAATGTAGGTCAGCGAGCACAGGGGTGATGGGTGAATGGGATGTGGTGGGACTCCACTGTTTTAGGTGTATAGTTCAGCATTTTATTTGCCCTGTGTAAGGGGTATCTTAAGTGAGCGGTTCGAATCGACCAACACCCCTCCGGTTCCTAGACTTTGGGCTTATTTAGGGGTTGTGAACAAAATTGCAGTAAACAGGTTCTGATGAAAGAAATTTACTTTATTAAAAGAAAAAAAGGTAACAGACTTGAAACACACTTATTACTTAAACACAGATTCGGGGAACACACGGTACAAGCGAGGGAAATGACAATATATCAAACAAAACCTTATCCCTCCCAAATATCCCACTATCTGGCTAGGTTTTTGGTTTCAGGAGATCAGGGATAATGCTCACCAACGAATCCTTGACAGGATATTAGAGTCTTTTTGTTTAAAAGGACTCCGGAAGGCCCTTATGGTTTCTTCTTGCGTGCTGGTCTTCTTCCTCGTGGTTTGTGGTAAGTTTTGCTGGAGCAGGGAGAGAGCTGTGTTCGCGTCTCCAGTCAGTCCAAAGAGAGAGATTATGGCACAGGCTTTCAAATTATACTGTTTCCTTTTCGCGCTCAAAAACCCCTTACTAAAACGAATTCCTTTTTGAATGTAAATGACCCTTGCTTTGTCCAATTGTCTAGTCTTTGGCGGGCCTGCCAGTTCCGATGGTTTTTGCTTAGTGTTAATCGCTTTCCGATTTAAAACACGGCCTTATCTACGTGCCAAATCTTCACTCTATTGTCCTTCTGTTGGTGGGCTTTTAAATCGGTTCTCTGGATACCTGGTTGATTGGTTTTTTGGATGGGATAATGGCTATGAAACTGTGTGATCAAAGTTATATTGTCATTGAATCGTTTTTAGATTACCAGCATCTTGTTTGCCCCTGGGGATCCATATTTGAATGTGTTTGTGAGTTTTGCATTGTCTCAAACAATTCCCAGACAGCTTGATCCGTTCACTGACCGGCCACGCCCCTCGCAGCTTGTCTGTGAAAGAAAAATGTCTCTCCCAACAATAAGATTTAAAAAAAATCAGTTTCCTCAGGTTTTCTTCTTGTGATCTTTAGGTTTTTACATCAAATCACTTCACTGAGGTCCCATTATCCCAAGTTTGTATGAAAAGTCCAAAAATCACTCCCTTTAGGGCTCTGTTCAAGTTTCTGGGGGATTTTGCGAAGCCTACACCTGTTGATTTATTTTCTAAGTATCCAACAATATCACAGCCCATTATAGTAAAAGTAATATCTTTTAATATAAAATTGCTCTTCCTGTTATTGTAGTTCTAGTCTGGTCTGGTCATTATGGACATTCTCTGTCTGATGTGATTCCATTACATTAGCAGCAGGATCGGAAGATACCAACTCCCAACAGAAAATGGGGAAGGAATGTGAGGTGTTCCAAGTCATAGCAGGTACCTGGGTGGAGTTGATTAGATAAAGTGGTCTGATGATCTTTCCTCACTCTGGACTCTATTCTTGTTGTAGACTGAGTACCTACGCTTGTCCCAGCGGTAGCACTCTCCCCTCTGAGTTAGCAGGTCGTGGGTTCAAACCCACTCCAAAGACTTGAGCGCATAACAGAAATTAGAAAGGAGATGATCTATCTGACAAAGGAATGTATGGCAGTATGATTTCCAGAGCATCAAATTCATTTGCCACTTTTTACAGATCTCTGGTATGAGGCTGAGGAATTTAATTCCAGCCGTTATGGTTATATATTTACTTTACTTCTTTAGGATGTGGTTTATTAAAAAAAGGGCAGGATTGGGTCCTAAATATTCCTGGATATAAGGTGTTCAGGAAAGATAGGAAAGGAAAGAAAGGAGGTGGGGTGGCAGTATTGAATAATGCGAATATTACAGTGCTGGAGAGAGAGGATGTCCTGGAGGGGTCAATGACAAAATCTATTTGGTTGGAGTTAAGAAACAATAGAGGTGCCATTATACTACTAGATGTATTCTATAGGCCACTAACTAGTGGGAAGGCTATAGAGGAGCAAATTTGCAGGGAAATTACAGAGAGGTGCAAGAACTATTGAGATAGAGGATCAGCCATGATCATATTGAATGGCGGAGCAGGCTTGAAGGGCTGAATGGCCTACTCCTGCTCCTATTTTTCTATGTTCTATGTTTCTAGTAGTGATAATGGGGACTTCGACTATCCTAATATAGACTGGGATAGTAATAGCGTAAAGGGCAGAGAGGGGGAAGAATTTCTGAAGTGTGTTCAGGAGAACTTTCTTGATCAGTACGTTTCTGGCCCAACGAGGAAGGAGGCATTGATGGATCTGGTTCTGGGGAATGAGGTGGGACAAGTGGAGCAAGTGTCAGTACGGGAACATTTAGGTAACAGTGATCATAATATCATAAGGTTTAGATTATGGAATAGGTCAAGGAACAATCTAGAGTAAAAATACTTAGGTGGAGGATGGCCAATTTCAGTGGGTTGAGAACGGATCTGGCCCGGGTAAATTAGAATCAAAGATTGGCAGGCAAAACTGTAATCTAACAATGGGCTGCCTTTAAAGAGGAGATGGTTCGGGTACAGTCGAGGTACATTCCCACGAGGGGGAAAGGTAGGGCAACCAAAGCCAGAGCTCCCTGAATGACGAAAGAGATGGAGAGTAAGATGAAGCAGAAAAAGGGGGCATATGACATTTGTTTCTCATTCTCTCTCTGAAACATCTACATTATACACTATTGTCAATTTTTGTTTGATTACGCTCCTGTGAAGTGCCTTGGGATGTTTTACTACATTAAAGGCTATATAAATGCAAGGTGTTATTATTTATTTTTTTATTCCAGTTTCCACTATGGATATATATAGTATTTGCTTCAGATGGACGTACTTTGTTTATTCTTCCCTCCTCCATCCCTGCTAAAGCCTTTCTTCTTTTAGTCAGTTACATGATTATAAAAGATATTTTGGTCCTCCCCCTGGTAGAGTTGTAAGTCTTGCTGACACTGGTTCATTATTGTGGCAGAACACTACATCCAGCACAGGCGCGATGGGCCGAATGGCCTTCTTCTGTGCTGTAAGATTCTACGATAAATGCTGGAGGTTGAACAGGTGGACATGACATTGGATCATGAGAGTAGTAATGAAATAAATGCATTTAAAATAAAAAGAGGAGATATATTAAATAAACTAATCAAACTCAAATAGGATAAAACCCTTGGTCCGGACGGATTACATCCGTGTATTTTAAAAGATTCTAGGGAAGAGATAGCAGAGGCATTACTACACATATTTAATAATTCGTTAAAAAAAAGGTGTAGTGCCAGAGGACTGGCGGATAGCTAACGTAATACCGATATTTAAGAAGGGAGATAGAATATGTCCAGGGAACTATAGACCAGTCAGCTTAATATCGGTGGTGGGAAAAATAATGGAATCCCTACTAAAGGAAAAAATAGAAGACCATCTAGAAGCTAAAAATATAATAATGAATAGTCAACATGGATTTCAAAAGGGAAAGTCTTGCTTGACCAACGTCATTGAATTTTTTGAAGCAGTAACAGGGAGAGTAGACAAGGGAAATGTAGTAGATGTAATTTATTTAGATTTTAAAAAGGCCTTCGATAAGGTACCACATAATAGACTAATGAATAAGGTCAGAGAATGCGGAGTTAGGGGACAAGTAGCAGAATGGATTGTTGGCTGGCTTCAAGACAGAAAGCAGAGAGTAGGGTAAAGGGTAGCTATTCACAGTGGCAGAAGGTGGGTAGTGGAGTTCCACAAGGATCAGTGCTGGGACCACTGTTATTCACAATTTATATTAACGATTTAGACTTTGGAATCAAAAACACAATTTCTAAATTTGCGGATGACACCAAATTGGGGGGGCGGGGGGGTAGTCAATACTGAGGAGGACTGCAGCAAATTACAGGAGGACATTAATAAACTTGCAGGATAGGCATATAATTGGCAAATGAGTTTCAACACAGATAAATGTGAGTTATTACATTTTGGTAGGAAGAAGAGGGAGGTCACTTATTACTTGGAGGGTGGGATAGAGGCGCAAAGGGATCTCGGAGTACAAATACACAAATCGCTAAAAGTTGTGACACAGGTTAACAAGGCCATACAAAAAGCAAACCAAACACTAGGGTTTATTTCTAGAGGTATAGAATTGAAAAGTAGAGAAATTATGCTAAACCTGCATCGAACCTTGGTTAGACCACACTAGGAGTACTGCGTACAATTCTGGTCACCGTATTATAAAAAGGATATAGAGGCACTGGAGAGGGTGCAGAGAAGATTTACAAGGATGATACCAGAAATGCGAGGTTATACATATCAGGAAAGGCTGAACAGGATGGGTCTCTTTTCACTTGAAAAGAGAAGGTTGAGGAGTGACCTAATAGAGGTCTTTAAAATTATAAAATGTTTTGATAGAGTAGATACAGGGAGTGGTTGAAGCGAATAGTATAGATGCATTTAAGGGGCGGCTAGACAAGCATATGAGGGAGAAGGGAATAGAGGGTTACGCTGATAGAGTTAGATGAGGAAGGATGGGAGGAGGCTCGAGTGGAGCATAAATGTCGGCATGGACTGGTTGGGCTGAATGGCCTGTTTCTGTGCCGTATATCCTCTGTGAGCCTATGTAAACAGGTGGTCCAAATCGGACTGACTTCTGGCTGCAAAGTCATCATCAAAGCCCCTCTAGTCTTTGTGCAAACATCGGCCCAGAAATTGATCTCGCTCTGTTCCCGCGGGGGTAAGCCTTTCCCGCGATGTCTCACCTCGCTTATGCTTTTTCAGATCCAGCTCGCACGAACTTGATGTTCCAGACATCAGCTGTGCTGGGCTTGCGTATCCCAGCGGCGTAGTGAATTCGTGCGAGCTGTGGGATCACGTGACTCAGTTAGAGCCAATGGCAGCACACCATCTTCCATTCATAAGTCTCACAGCATGGCTGTGAGATCTATGAATCTTACACCCCCCCAAAATAACAGCTAAACCTCAATTAAATTAAAAAAAAAAACCATCACATTAATAAAATAAGTATAGTTAATTAAATTAACCATTTTAAATAAAAAATTAAATTTTTGAAAAAATTTAAAATCTTTTAAAAAGTTATAAAAATAAACTTACCTGTCTTTAAAGTCTCTAAAAAAGATATACCTGTAAAAAAAAATTCAAAAAAATACTTAATTCACTACTTACCTTCTTAAAAGCGGGTCTTACTCCTCCTTTTTACATTTCCAAAATCTTCCCTACTTACCTGCGCGTCCAAAGCATGAAGTGCACAGCGTGCGCGCAGCCTGTAGCGCGCACGCGATGCACCCAGGCCCCGCCCCCTTTTCAGAAGAGCAATTGCCGGTTTTCAGCGCATGCGCAGGGCATGCAGAAAACCGGCAATTGGAGTGGGAATACGCGAGAGTACGCAGTGCGTACTCTCGCGTCCCGGGATCAATTTTCGGCCCATCATTTCCTTTAATGACACAAAAACAGAACTTATTCCAAACTACACCATGAGCTGAAAATGTTTATTTAATGACGTAACCCGTATAAAACACTGAAAAAATGAAATTATTAAAAATATTTTTACTGCATTTCACTCCTCAGTTATTTCTCCATAGTTGTTACAATGCACTGTGGGTATTGTAGCAAGGCGAAAACTAAAGCTTCCACATGCGTCTCTCTCTCTCTCTCTCTCATACATACAATTACGCAGAGGAAGCGAGAAATCATCCCTATCCAAAGTCATGGGGAAATTTTCAACTCAAGCCCAGTTTTATGGGTAAACGTAGTGATATTGCACCTCCCCCCCACCATGGTGTAAATTTTTTATGTGTTTGTTATGTTACAAATATTTCTTGGTGTTTACTGACCTAAATATTCACCAGTCCTACTAATGTTTTCTGAGTTTGTGCCCAGTGCTCTTTCATTGCCTGATTGGGAGGTAGGAAGAGGAAGAGTGTGTGCAGGTTAGAGACTTCAAGTCCTGGCATGCTAAATGAATGACCTGTCTTGCTTTTAACTGGCTTGTCTTGTACCTACCCCGCTCTAAAATGTGATGGTATTTGTAAAGATTCAGAAGGGAGTGAGAGTGGGAGATTTAGTGCAATGACAATAGTGCATTCTGGGAGTAGTAGTGCAGTGACAATAGTGCATTCTGGGAGTTGTAGTGCAGTGACAATAGTGCATTCTGGGAGTTGTAGTGCGGTGTCAATAGTGCATACTGGGAGTAGTAGTGTGGTGACAATAGTGCATTCTGGGAGTTGTGTGGTGATAATAGTGCATTCTGGGAGTTGTGTGGTGGCAATAGTACATTCTGGGAGTTGTAGTGCGGTGACAATAATGCATTCTGGGAGTGGTAGTGTGGTGACAATAGTGCATTCTGGGAGTTGTGCAGTGACAATAGTGCATTCTGGGAGTTGTGCGGTGACAATAGTTCATTCTGGGATAGCAGTGCGGTGACAACAGTGCATTCTGGTAGTTGTGTGGTGACAATAGTGCATTCTGGCAGTTGTGGTGCGGTGACAAAACTGCATTCTGGGAGTTGATGTGCGGTGACAATAGTGCATTCTGGGAGTAGTAGTGCGATGACAATAGTGCATTCTGGGAGTACTAGTGCGATGAAAGTTGTGCATTCTGGGAGGAGTAGTATGGTGACAATAGTGCATTATGGGAGTAGTAGTGTGATGACAATAGTGCATTCTGAGAGTAGTAGTGCGATGACAGTGCATTCTGGGAGTAGTAGTGCGATGACAATAGTGCATTCTGGGAGTAGTAGTGCAGTGACAATAGTGCATTCTGGGAGTTGTGCAATGACAATAGTGCGGTGACAATAGTGCATTCTGGGAGTTGTGTGGTGACAATAGTGCATTCTGGGAGTTGTGTGGTGACAATAGTGCATTCTGGGAGTTGTGCGGTGACAATAGTGCATTCTGGGAGTTGTGTGGTGGCAATAGTGCATTCTGGGAGTTGTGTGGTGGCAATAGTGCATTCTGGGAGTACTAGTGCGGTGACAATAGTGCATTCTGGGAGTTGTGCGGTGACAATAGTGCATTCTGGGAGTTGTGCGGTGACAATAGTGCATTCTGGGAGTTGTGTGGTGACAATAGTGCATTCTGGGAGCTGTAGTGCGGTGACAATAGTGCATTCTGGGAGTTGTGCGGTGACAATAATGCATTCTGGGAGTTGTGTGGTGACAATAGTGCATTCTGGGAGTTGTTGTCTGGCTGCCTCTTCATAGAGTTGACGCAGTAGCAGACATGGAAACCCCATGAACCCAGGTCCTAGACACCTGAGAGAGGAGCTTACCTCCAGAATGAAACCTTGTTGGTAGGATTTCACAAGGTTTAATGTCTGTGAATTATGTATATTATATCAGTCTCAGTTATAACATATACTTTTAATAGGGTTCTGACAAAACATGATGGTGGCCAAAAGGAGTTTCAAAAAATATTTTGGGTGATTTCAATGGCAGCCCTTCCTTGCTAGTTCTGTTATTGGGTAGCTGATTTCTGGCTCTAAATTAATGTTTATCCTATCTTCTTAATGCTTCATGATGAGTAGCCTTTGTACCTTTTTCTATTGCTCCATTGGTCGATTTTTTACCTGTTCAGATGTGATTTGTTGCTGTATTATGATTTGAACCAACTGCATGCAAATGTTCTATATATTTTGCATATGTCATAAAGTGGGACATCTGAAACTTGACGGACACGCTTTTATATAAAATATATTTACTCCATTCTGTATAAACACATTACTGTAATCTGTGCTAATCCTCTCCCAAACTACAAACAGTTGAATTCTAAAAACACAAGCACAGTCAAGGATTAGAAGAGCCATTATTGGTTCTCATTTCTCTAATACCAAAACTTTCCCATTTAATTTGAATATTTCTAATATTTTACCACTACCTGACATTATTCCAAACATTTGACACTGAGTAATAAAAAAGTTCTTACTAATATGCCAGTTTTGAAAGTATTTCTCACTAATTAAACATGATGACCCCAGCTCTTGTTTTCCTGTCTAAATCTCCTGGGTTTACCCTACATGTACTGGTTGGTATACCTCAATGATAGCTTCCCTTTGCATTCTGGACTGTAGAGATTAATCTTCTCTCATCTTTTGGCACACTTTATCCCCTCTACACTTGGGACCAGTCTTGCTGCTCTTGTCTCCCCAGTACTTGTACCTGTTCCTTATAGCAGAGTGGTCCAAGCCAAAGGTGGTCAGATCAATTCATGGTGGAATCCCAACAAACCGACTAAAGACTTGCACCCTACTGCTCTGGCTATATATCCCACCATTCTACTTTTTTCAATTGCTTTGTCACGTTGGGCAAAAATGAGAAGCTTATCATTACTGTCAGCTCTACTCCAATGCAATCAGTCCCATGCATTGCATGTACATCCAGTCTACATTCTATCAAACGGTGTACACAGTTTATATTGATGTTTGTTAAATCGAATTTGCCATTCAGCCACCTAATGACAAACAAATTATTCTGTAAATCTTTCCCTAATTCTTAACTTTGCTGCTCTCCCTATTTTACTTGTTAGATAAGCTTTCATTTAGGGGAAATAACATGGCCATTAATGTTGATTAGAACTGATAGAAGTCCAGGCTCTGAACCATAGCACATTACTCTCTCATATACATACTGGTTCGAATTTCCACACAGTTATCTCTTCTGGGTGGAAGGGAAATGAGGGACAGACAGACAGTTTAGCATTACTCACTGCTCCAATCGTTTGAATGCTATGAACACAACAATTGCTTTAGTGAATAGAACGGACTGTGGTTGAGTAGACTGGAGTGTGGGGAGCAGACTGGAGTGTGGGGAGTAGACTGCAGTGTGGTTGAGTAGACTGGAGTGTGGTTGAGTAGACTGGAGTGTGGTGAGTAGACTAGAGTGTGGTGAGTAGACTAGAGTGTGGGGAGTAGACTGGAGTGTGGTTGAATGGATGGAGTGTGGGGAGTAGACTGGACTGTGGTTGAGTAGACTGGAGTGTGGTTGAATGGACTGGAGTGTGGGGAGCAGACTGGAGTGTGGGGGTAGACTGGAGTGTGGGGAGTAGACTGGAGTGTGGTTGAATGGACTGGAGTGTGGGGAGTAGACTGGAGTGTGGGGGCAGACTGGAGTGTGGGGAGTAGACTGGAGTGTGGTTGAATGGACTGGAGTGTGGGGAGTAGACTGGAGTGTGGTTGAGTAGACTGGAGTCTGGGGAGTAGACTGGAGTGTGGTTGAGTAGACTGGAGTGTGGTTGAGTAGACTGGAGTGTGGGGAGTAGACTGGAGTGTGGGGAGTAGACTGGAGTGTGGGGAGTAGACTGGAGTGTGAGGAGTAGACTGGAGTGTGGAGAGTAGACTGGATTGTGAGGAGTAGACTGGAGTGTGGTTGAGTAGACTGGAGTGTGGGGAGTAGACTGGAATGTGGGGAGTAGACTGGCGTGTGGGGTGTAGACTGGAGTGTGGTTGAGTACACTGGAGTGTGGGGAGTAGACTGGAGTGTGGTTGAGTACACTGGAGTGTGGGGAGTAGACTGGAGTGTGGGGAGTAGACTGGAATGTGGGGAGTAGACTGGCGTGTGGGGAGTAGACTGGAGTGTGGGGAGTAGACTGGAGTGTGGGGAGTAGACTGGAGTGTGGTTGAGTAGACTGGAGTGTGGGGAGTAGACTGGAGTGTGGGAGTAGACTGGAGTGTGGGGAGTAGACTGGAGTGTGGGGAGTAGACTGGAGTGTGGAGAGTAGACTGGAGTGTGAGGAGTAGACTGGAGTGTGGGGAGTAGACTGGAGTGTGGGGAGTAGACTGGAGTGTGGAGAGTAGACTGGAGTGTGGTTGAGTAGACTGGAGTGTGGGGAGTAGACTGGAGTGTGGTTGAGTAGACTGGAGTGCGGGGAGTAGACTGGAGTGCGGGAGAGTAGACTGGAGTGTGGGGAGTAGACTGGAGTGTGGTTGAGTAGACTGGAGTGTGGTTGAGTAGACTGGAGTGTGGTTGAGTAGACAGGAGTGTGGGGAGTAGACTGGAGTGTGGTTGAGTAGACTGGAGTGTGGTTGAGTAGACTGGAGTGTGGGGAGTAGACTGGAGTGTGGAGAGTAGACTGGAGTGTGGTTGAGTAGACTGGAGTGTGGGGAGTAGACTGGAGTGTGGTTGAGTAGACTGGAGTGTGGGGAGTAGACTGGAATGTGGGGAGTAGACTGGAGTGTGGGGTGTAGACTGGAGTGTGGTTGAGTAGACTGGAGTGTGGGGAGTAGACTGGAGTGTGAGGAGTAGACTGGAGTGTGGTTGAGTAGACTGGAGTGTGGTTGAGTAGACTGGAGTGTGGGGAGTAGACTGGAGTGTGGGGAGTAGACTGGAGTGTGGGGAGTAGACTGGAGTGTGGGGAGTAGACTGGAGTGTGGAGAGTAGACTGGAGTGTGAGGAGTAGACTGGAGTGTGGGGAGTAGACTGGAGTGTGGGGAGTAGACTGGAGTGTGGAGAGTAGACTGGAGTGTGGTTGAGTAGACTGGAGTGTGGGGAGTAGACTGGAGTGTGGTTGAGTAGACTGGAGTGCGGGGAGTAGACTGGAGTGCGGGGAGTAGACTGGAGTGCGGGGAGTAGACTGGAGTGTGGTTGAGTAGACTGGAGTGTGGTTGAGTAGACTGGAGTGTGGGGAGTAGACTGGAGTGTGGTTGAGTAGACTGGAGTGTGGTTGAGTAGACTGGAGTGTGGTTGAGTAGACTGGAGTGTGGGGAGTAGACTGGAGTGTGGAGAGTAGACTGGAGTGTGGTTGAGTAGACTGGAGTGTGGGGAGTAGACTGGTGTGTGGTTGAGTAGACTGGAGTGTGGGGAGTAGACTGGAGTGTGGGGTGTAGACTGGAGTGTGGTTGAGTAGACTGGAGTGTGGGGAGTAGACTGGAGTGTGAGGAGTAGACTGGAGTGTGGTTGAGTAGACTGGAGTGTGGTTGAGTAGACTGGATTGTGGGGAGTAGACTGGAGTGTGGGGAGTAGACTGGAGTGTGGGGAGTGGACTGGAGTGTGGGAGCAGACTGGAGTGTGGGGAGTAGACTGGAGTGTGAGGAGTAGACTGGAGTGTGGTTGAGTAGATTGGAGTGTGGGGAGTAGACTGCAGTGTCGGGAGTAGACAGGATTGTGGGGAGTAGACTGGAGTGTGGTTGAGTGGACTGGAGTGTGGGGAGTAGACTGGAGTGTGGTTGAGTAGATTGGAGTGTGGGGAGTAGACTGCAGTGTCGGGAGTAGACAGGATTGTGGGGAGTAGACTGGCGTGTGGGGAGTAGACTGGAGTGTGAGGAGTAGACTGGAGTGTGGTTGAGTAGATTGGAGTGTGGGGAGTAGACTGGAGTGTGGGGAGTAGACTGGAGTGTGGTGAGTAGCTGGAGTGTGGGGGAGTAGGACTGTGAGTGTGGTTGAGTAGAGTGGGGATTGGGTGAGTAGACTGGAGTGTGGGGAGTAGACTGGAGTGTGGGGGAGGTGACTGGAGTGTGGGGAGTAGACTTGGTGTGGTGAGTAGACTTGGAGTGTGGTGAGTAGACTGGAGTGTGGTTGAGTAGACTGGAGGTGGTGAGCAGACGGAGTGTGGTGAGTAGGCACTGGAGTGTGGGGAGTAGACTGGAGTTGTGGTGAGTAGACTGGAGTGTGTGGGGAGTAGACTGGAGTGTTTAGAGTAGAATGGAGTTGGAGAGTGAGCCTGGAGTGTAGGTGAGTAGAATGGAGTGTGGGGAGTACGGTTGGCGTGTGGAGAGTAGACTGGAGTGTGGGGAGTAGACTGCAGTGTGGGGAGTAGACTGGAGTGTGGGGAGTAGACTGGAGTGTGGTTGAGTAGACTGGATTCGTGGGGCGTAGACTGGAGTGTGGTTGAGTAGACTGGAGTGTGGGGAGTAGACTGGAGTGTGGGAGTCGCTGGGTGTGGGGAGTAGACTGGAGTGTGGGGAGTAGACTGGAGTGTGGGGAGTAGACTGGAGTGTGGGGAGTAGACTGGAGTGTGGGGAGTAGACTGGAGTGTGGTGAGTAGGACTGGAGTGTGGGGAGTAGACTGGAGTGTGGTGAGTAGACTGGAGTGTGGGGAGTAGACTGGAGTGTGGGAGTAGACTGGAGTGTGGGAGTAGACTGATTGGGAGTAGACTGAGTGTGGTTGAGTAGACTGGAGTGTGGGGAGTAGACTGGAGTGTGGGAGTAGACTGGAGTGTGGGGAGTAGACTGGAGTGTGGGGAGTAGACTGGAGTGTGGGGAGTAGACTGGAGTGTGGGGAGTAGACTGGAGTGTGGGGAGTAGACTGGAGTGTGGGGAGTAGACTGGAGTGTGGGGAGTAGACTGGAGTGTGGGGAGTAGACTGGAGTGTGGTTGAGTAGACTGGAGTGTGGGGAGTAGACTGGAGTGTGGTGAGTAGACTGGAGTGTGGGGAGTAGACTGGAGTGTGGGGAGTAGACTGGAGTGTGGTGAGTAGACTGGAGTGTGGGGAGTAGACTGGAGTGTGGGGAGTAGACTGGAGTGTGGGAGTATGACTGGAGTGTGGGGAGTAGACTGGAGTGTGGGAGTAGACTGAGTGTGGGGAGTAGGTGGGTGTGGGGAGTAGACTGGAGTGTGGGGAGTAGACTGGAGTGTGGGGAGTAGACTGGAGTGTGGTGAGTAGACTGGAGGTGTGGGGAGTAGACTGGAGTGTGGGGAGTAGACTGGAGTGTGGTGAGTAGACTGGAGTGTGGGGAGTAGACTGGAGTGTGGGGAGTAGACTGGAGTGTGTGAGTAGACTGGAGTGTGGGGAGTAGACTGGAGTGTGGTTGAGTAGACTGGAGTGTGGGAGTAGAATGGAGTGTGGTGAGTAGACTGGAGTGTGGTTGAGTAGACTGGAGTGTGTGAAGTAGATGGAGTGTGAGTAGCTGAGTGTGATTAGACTGGAGTGTGGGGAGTAGACTGGAGTGTGGGGAGTGACTGGAGTGTGGGGAGTAGACTGGAGTGTGGGTGAGTAGACTGGAGTGTGGAGGAGTAGACTGGAGTGTGGGGAGTAGACTGGAGTGTGGTGAGTAGACTGGAGTGTGGGAAGTAGACTGGAGTGTGGAGAGTAGACTGGCGTGTGAGATGTAGTCTGGAGTTTGGGGAGTAGACTGGAGTGTGGGGAGTAGACTGGAGTGTGGGAAGTAGACGTGGAGTGTGGGAGTAGACTGAGTGTGGTGAGTAGACTGGAGTGTGGTGAGTAAGACTGGAGTGTGGTGAGTAGAACTGGAGTGTGGTGAGTAGACTGGAGTGTGGGGATGTAAGACTGGAGTGTGGTGAGTAGACTGGAGTGTGGATGTAGTAGACTAGGAGTGTGGTTGAGTAGACTGGAGTGTGGGGATAGACTGGAGTGTGGTGAGTAGACTGGAGTGTGGGGAGTAGACTGGAGTGTGGGGAGTAGACTGGAGTGTGGGAGTAGACTGGAGTGTGGGAGTAGACTGGAGTGGTGGGGCGTGATGGAGTGTGGGGAGTAGACTGGAGTTGTGGGAGTAGATCGGCGTTTGGTTGAGTAGACTGGAGTGTGGAGAGTAGACTTGGAGTGTGGTTGAGTAGACTGGAGTGTGGGGAGTAGACTGGAGTGTGGGGAAGTAGACTGGAGTGTGGTGAATAGACTGGAGTGTGGGAGTAGACTGGAGTGTGGTTGAGTAGACTGGGTGTGGGGAGTAGACTGGAGTATGTGGGAGTAGACTGGAGTGTGGTGGAGTAGACTGGAGTGTGGTGAGTAGATGGAGTGTGGTTGAGTAGACTGGAGTGTGGGGAGTAGACTGGAGTGTGGGAGTAGACTGGAGTGTGGGAGTAGACTGGAGTGTGGGGTAGACTGGAGTGTGGTGAGTAGACTGGAGTGTGGAGAGTAGACTGGAGTGTGGGGAGTAGACTGGAGTGTGGGAGTAGACTGGAGTGTGGGGAGTAGACTGGATTGTGGGGAGTAGGACTGGAGTGTGGGGAGTAGACTGAGTGTGGGGAGTAGAATGGAGTGTGGTGCAGTAGACTGGAGTGTGGGGAGTAGAGGATGTGTGGGAGTGGACTGGAGTGTGGTTGAGTAGACTGGAGTGTGGGTGAGTAGACTGGAGTGTGGAGAGTAGACTGGAGTGTGGTGAGTAGGACTGGAGTGTGGGGAGTAGACTGGAGTGTGGGGAGTAGACTGGAGTGTGGGGAGTAGACCTGGAGTGTGGGGAGTAGACTGAGTGTGGTTGAGTAGACTGGAGTGTGGGGAGTAGACTGGAGTGTGGGGAGTAGACTGGAGTGTGGTTGAGTGACCTGGAGTTGGGGAGTAGACTGAGTGTGGGGAGTAGACTGGAGTGTGGGGAGTAGACGGAGTGTGGGGAGACTGGAATTTGGGGAGTAGACTGGAGTGTGGTTGAGTAGACTGGAGTGTGGGGAGTAGATTGGAGTGTGGTTGAGTAGACTGGAGTGTGGGGAGTAGACTGCAGTGTGGGGAGTAGACTGGAGTGTGGGGAGTAGACTGGAGTGTGGTTGAGTAGACTGGAGTGTGGGGAGTAGACTGGAGTGTGGGGAGTAGACTGGAGTGTGGGGAGTAGACTGGAGTGTGGGGAGTAGACTGGAGTGTGGGGAGTAGACTGGAGTGTGGGGAGTAGACTGGAGTGTGGGGAGTAGACTGGAGTGTGGTTGAGTAGACTGGAGTGTGGGGAGTAGACTGGAGTATGGGGAGTAGACTGGAGTGTGGTTGAGTAGACTGGAGTGTGGTTGAGTAGACTGGAGTGTGGGGAGTAGACTGGAGTGTGGGGAGTAGACTGGAGTGTGGAGAGTAGACTGGAGTGTGGGGAGTAGACTGGAGTGTGGTTGAGTAGGCTGGAGTGTGGGGAGTAGACTGGAGTGTGGGGAGTAGACTGGAGTGTGGGGAGTAGACTGGAGTGTGGGGATAGACTGGAGTGTGGGGAGTAGACTGGAGTGTGGGGAGTAGACTGGAGTGTGGGGAGTAGACTGGAGTGTGGGGAGTAGACTGGAGTGTGGGGAGTAGACTGGAGTGTGGGGAGTAGACTGGCGTGTGGGGAGTAGACTGGAGTGTGGGGAGTAGACTGGAGTGTGGTGAGTAGACTGGAGTGTGGTTGAGTAGACTGGAGTGTGGGGAGTAGACTGGAGTGTGGGGGGAGTAGACTGGAGTGTGGGGAGTAGACTGGAGTGTGGGGAGTAGAATGGAGTGTGGGGAGTAGACTGGAGTGTGGGGAGTAGACTGGAGTGTGGGGGAGTAGACTGCAGTGTGGTAGTAGACTGGAGTGTGGGGAGTAGACTGGAGTGTGGGAGTAGACTGGAGTGTGGTGAGTAGACTGGAGTGTGGGGAGTAGACTGGAGTGTGGTTGAGTAGACTGGAGTGTGGTTGAGTAGACTGGAGTGTGGGGAAGTAGACTGGAGTGTGGTGGAGTGCACTGGAGTGTGGGGAGTAGACTGGAGTGTGGGGAGTAGACTGGAGTGTCGGGAGTAGACTGGAGTGTGGGGAGTGGACTGGAGTGTGGGGAGTAGACTGGAGTGTGGTTGAGTAGATTGGAGTGTGGTTGAATAGACTGGAGTGTGGGGAGTAGACTGGAGTGTGGGGAGTAGACTGGAGTCTGGGGAGTGGACTGGAGTGTGAGGAGTAGACTGGAGTGTGGTTGAGTAGACTGGAGTGTGGGGAGTAGACTGGAGTGTGGGGAGTAGACTGGAGTGTGGGGAGTAGACTGGAGTGTGGTTGAGTAGACTGGAGTGTGGTTGAATAGACTGGAGTGTGGGGAGTAGACTGGAGTGTGGGGAGTAGACTGGAGTGTAGGTTGAGTAGACTGGAGTGTGGGGAGTAGACTGGAGTGTGGTTGAGTAGACTGGAGTGTGGGGAGTAGACTGGAGTGTGGGGAGTAGACTGGAGTGTGGGGAGTAGACTGGAGTGTGGGGAGTAGACTGGAGTGTGGTTGAGTAGACTGGAGTGTGGAGAGTAGAATGGAGTGTGGAGAGTAGGCTGGAGTGTGGGGAGTAGAATGGAGTTTGGGGAGTAGACTGGAGTGTGGGGAGTAGACTGGAGTGTGGGGAGTAGACTGGAGTGTGGTTGAGTAGACTGGAGTGTGGGGAGTAGAATGGAGTGTGGGGAGTAGACTGAGTGTGGGTTAGTGCTTGGGGAGTAGACTGAGTGTGGGGAGGTAGACTGGAGTGTGGGAGTACTGAGTGTGGTTGAGTGACTGGATGTGGGGAGTAACTGGAGTGTGGGGAGTAGACTGGAGTGTGGGGAGTAGACTGGAGTGTGGGGAGTAGACTGGAGTGTGGTTGAGTAGACTGGAGTGTGGGGAGTAGACTGGAGTGTGGGGAGTAGACTGGAGTGTGGGGAGTAGACTGGAGTGTGGGGAGTAGACTGGAGTGTGGGAGTAGACTGGAGTGTGGGGATTAGACTGGAGGTGTGGGGAGTAGACTGGAGTGTGGTTGAGTAGACTGAGTGTGGGGAGTAGACTGGAGTGTGGGGAGTAGACTGGAGTGTGGTTGAGTAGACTGGAGGTGTGGGGAGTAGACTGGAGTGTGGGGAGTAGAATGGGAGTGTGGGGAGTAGACTGGAGTGTGGTGAGTAGACTGGAGTGTGGGGAGTAGACTGGAGTTGGGGAGTAGACTGGAGTGTGGGGAGTAGACTGGAGTGTGGGGAGTAGACTGGAGTGTGGTTGAGTAGACTGGAGTGTGGTTGAGTAGACTGGAGTGTGGTTGAGTAGACTGGAGTGTGGTTGAGTAGACTGGAGTGTGGTGAGTAGACTGGAGTGTGGGGAGTAGACTGGAGTGTGGGGAGTAGACTGGAGTGTGGGAGTAGACTGGAGTGTGGGGAGTAGACTGGAGTGTGGTGAGTAGACTGGAGTGTGGTTGAGTAGACTGGAGTGTGGTGAGTAGACTGGAGTGTGGGGAGTAGACTGGAGTGTGGTTGAGTAGACTGGAGTGTGGTGAGTAGACTGGAGTGTGGGGAGTAGACTGGAGTGTGGGCGTAGTCTGGAGTGTGGTGAGTAGACTGGAGTGTGGGGAGTAGACTGAGTGTGGGGAGTAGACTGGAGTGTGGGGAGTAGAATGGAGAGTGGGGAGTAGACTGGAGTGTGGGGAGTAGACTGGAGTGTGTTGAGTAGACTGGAGTGTGGTTGAGTAGGACTGGAGTGTGGTTGAGTAGACTGGAGTGTGGGGAGTAGACTGGAGTGTGGGAGTAGGACTGGAGTGTGGTGAGTAGACTGGAGTGTGGGGAGTAGATGGAGTGTGGTTGAGTAGACTGCAGTGTGGGGAGTAGACTGGAGTGTGGGGAGTTGAGTAGACTGGAGTGTGGGAGTAGACTGGAGTGTGGTTGAGTAGACTGGAGTGTGGTTGAGTAGACTGGAGTGTGGGGAGTAGACTGGAGTGTGGGGAGTAGACTGGAGTGTGGTTGAGTAGACTGGAGTGTGGGAGTAGACTGGAGTGTGGTTGAGTAGACTGGAGTGTGGTTGAGTAGACTGGAGTGTGGTTGAGTAGACTGGAGTGTGGGGAGTAGACTGCAGTGTGGGGAGTAGACTGGAGTGTGGTTGAGTAGACTGGAGTGTGGTTGAGTAGACTGGAGTGTGGTTGAGTAGACTGGAGTGTGGGGAGTAGACTGGAGTGTGGTTGAGTAGACTGGAGTGTGGGGAGTAGACTGGAGTGTGGGGAGTAGACTGGAGTGTGGTTGAGTAGACTGGAGTGTGGGGAGTAGACTGGAGTGTGGGGAGTAGACTGGAGTGTGGTGAGTAGACTGGAGTGTGGGGAGTAGACTGGAGTGTGGTTGAGTAGACTGGAGTGTGGGGAGTAGACTGGAGTGTTGTTGAGTAGACTGGAGTGTGGGGAGTAGACTGCAGTGTGGGGAGTAGACTGGAGTGTGGGGAGTAGACTGGAGTGTGGTTGAGTAGACTGGAGTGTGGGGAGTAGACTGGAGTGTGGGGAGTAGACTGGAGTGTGGGGAGTAGACTGGAGTGTGGGGAGTAGACTGGAGTGTGGGGAGTAGACTGGAGTGTGGGGAGTAGACTGGAGTGTGGGGAGTAGACTGGAGTGTGGTTGAGTAGACTGGAGTGTGGGGAGTAGACTGGAGTGTGGTTGAGTAGGCTGGAGTTTGGGGAGTAGAATGGAGTGTGGGGAGTAGACTGGAGTGTGGGGAGTAGACTGGAGTGTGGGGAATAGACTGGAGTGTGGGGAGTAGACTGGAGTGTGGGAGTAGACTGGAGTGTGGGGAGTAGACTGGAGTGTGGGGAGTAGACTGGAGTGTGGGGAGTAGACTGGAGTGTGGGGAGTAGACTGGAGTGTGGGAGTAGACTGGAGTGTGGGGAGTAGACTGGAGTGTGGGAGAGTAGACTGGAGTGTGGGGAGTAGACTGGAGTGTGGGGAGTAGACTGGAGTGTGGGGAGTAGACTGGAGTGTGGGGAATAGACTGGAGTGTGGGGAGTAGACTGGAGTGTGGGGAGTAGACTGGAGTGTGGGGAGTAGACTGGAGTGTGGTGAGTAGACTGGAGTGTGGGGAGTAGACTGGAGTGTGGGGAGTAGACTGGAGTGTGGTTGAATAGACTCGAGTGTGGTTGAGTAGACTGGAGTGTGGGGAATAGACTGGAGTGTGGTTGAGTGCACTGGAGTGTGGGGAGTAGACTGGAGTGTGGGGAGTAGACTGGAGTGTCGGGAGTAGACTGGAGTGTGGGGAGTGGACTGGAGTGTGGGGAGTAGACTGGAGTGTGGTTGAGTAGATTGGAGTGTGGTTGAATAGACTGGAGTGTGGGGAGTAGACTGGAGTGTGGGGAGTAGACTGGAGTCTGGGGAGTGGACTGGAGTGTGAGGAGTAGACTGGAGTGTGGTTGAGTAGACTGGAGTGTGGTTGAGTAGACTGGAGTGTGGGGAGTAGACTGGAGTGTGGGGAGTAGACTGGAGTGTGGTGAGTAGACTGGAGTGTGGTTGAGTAGACTGGAGTGTGGGGAGTAGACTGGAGTGTGGGGAGTAGACTGGAGTGTGGTGAGTAGACTGGAGTGTGGGGAGTAGACTGGAGTGTGGGTGAGTAGACTGGAGTGTGGGGAGTAGACTGGAGTGTGGGGAGTAGACTGGAGTGTGGGGAGTAGACTGGAGTGTGGGGAGTAGACTGGAGTGTGGTGAGTAGACTGGAGTGTGGGGAGTAGACTGGAGTGTGGAGAGTAGACTGGAGTGTGGGGAGTAGAATGGAGTGTGGGGAGTAGACTGGAGTGTGGGGAGTAGACTGGAGTGTGGGGAGTAGACTGGAGTGTGGGGAGTAGACTGGAGTGTGGGGAGTAGACTGGAGTGTGGGGAGTAGACTGGAGTGTGGGGAGTAGACTGGAGTGTGGGGAGTAGACTGGAATGTGGGGAGTAGACTGGAGTGTGGTTGAGTAGACTGGAGTGTGGAGAGTAGAGCTGGAGTGTGGAGAGTAGGCTGGAGTGTGGGGAGTAGAATGGAGTTTGGGGAGTAGACTGGAGTGTGGGGAATAGACTGGAGTGTGGGGAGTAGACTGCAGTGTGGTTGAGTAGACTGGAGTGTGGGGAGTAGACTGGAGTGTGGGGAGTAGACTGGAGTGTGGTTGAGTGCACTGGAGTGTGGGGAGTAGACTGGAGTGTGGTTGAGTAGACTGGAGTGTGGGGAGTAGACTGGAGTGTGGGGAGTAGACTGGAGTGTGGGGAGTAGACTGGAGTGTGGGGAGTAGACTGGAGTGTGGGGAGTAGACTGGAGTGTGGGGAGTAGACTGGAGTGTGGTTGAGTAGACTGGAGTGTGGGGAGTAGACTGGAGTGTGGTTGAGTAGACTGGAGTGTGGGGAGTAGAATGGAGTGTGGGGAGTAGACTGGAGTGTGGTTGAGTAGACTGGAGTGTGGGGAGTAGAATGGAGTGTGGGGAGTAGACTGGAGTGTGGTTGAGTAGACTGGAGTGTGGGGAGTAGAATGGAGTGTGGGGAATAGACTGGAGTGTGGGGAGTAGACTGGAGTGTGGGGAGTAGACTGGAGTGTGGTTGAGTAGACTGGAGTGTGGTTGAGTAGACTGGAGTGTGGGTGAGTAGACTGGAGTGTGTGGAGTAGATGGAGTGTGGAGAGTAGACTGGAGTGTGGGGAGTAGACTGGAGTGTGGTTGAGTAGCTGGAGTGTGGGTGAGCTAGACTGGAGTGTGGGGAGTAGACTGGAGTGTGGTGAGTAGACTGGAGTGTGGGGAGTAGACTGGAGTGTGGTGAGTAGACTGGAGTGTGGGGAGTAGACTGAGTGTGGGAGTAGACTGGAGTGTGGGAGAGTAGAGTGAGTGTGGGGAGTAGAACTGGAGTGTGGTGAGAGACTGGAGTGTGGGAGAGTAGCTGGAGTTTGGGGAAGTAGACCTGGAGTGAGGGGAGTAGACTGGAGTGCTGGGGAGTAGACTGGAGTGTGGGGAATAGACTGGAGTGTGGGGAGTAGACTGCAGTGTGGGAGTAGACTGGAGTGTGGGGAGTAGACTGGAGTGTGGTGAGTAGACTGGAGTGTGGGAGTAGACCTGAGTGTGGGGAGTAATGGAGTGTGGGGAGTAGACTGGAGTGTGGTTGAGTAGACTGGAGTGTGGGGAATAGACTGGAGTGTGGTTGAGTAGACTGGAGTGTGTTGAGTAGACTGAGTGTGGTTGAGTAGACTGGGAGTGTGGTTGAGCAGGGACTGGAGTGTGGGGAGTAGACTGGAGTGTGGTTGAGTAGAGTGGAGTGTGGTTGAGTAGACTGGAGTGTGGTTGAGTAGACTGGAGTGTGGGGAGTAGACTGGAGTGTGGTTGAGTAGACTGGAGTGTGGTTGAGTAGACTGGAGTGTGGTTGAGTAGACTGGAGTGTGGTTGAGTAGACTGGAGTGTGGTTGAGTAGACTGGAGTGTGGGGAGTAGAATGGAGTGTGGGGAGTAGACTGGAGTGTGGGGAGTAGACTGGAGTGTGGGGAATAGACTGGAGTGTGGGGAGTAGACTGGAGTGTGGGGAGTAGACTGGAGTGTGGGGAGTAGACTGGAGTGTGGGGAGTAGACTGGAGTGTGGTTGAGTAGACTGGAGTGTGGGGAGTAGACTGGAGTGTGGTTGAGTAGAGTGGAGTTTGGTTGAGTAGACTGGAGTGTGGTTGAGTAGACTGGAGTGTGGGGAGTAGACTGGAGTGTGGGGAGTAGACTGGAGTGTGGGGAATAGACTGGAGTGTGGGGAGTAGACTGGAGTGTGGGGAGTAAGCCTGGAGTGTGGTGAGCTAGACTGAGTGTGGTGAGTAGACTGGAGTGTGGTTGAGTAGACTGGAGTGTGGTGAGGTAGACTGAGTTTTGTTGAGTAGGCTGGAGTTTGGGGCGCAGTAGACTGGAGTGTGGTGAGTAGACTGGAGTATGTGGACCGCAGTAGACTGGAGTGTGGGAAGTCGACTGGAGTGTGGAAGTAGACTGGCAGTGTGGTGAAGTAGACTGGAGTGTGGTTGAGTAAGACTGAGTGTGGTTGAGCTAGACTGGAGTGTGGTTGAGCTAGACTGGAGTGTGGGGAGTAGACTGGCGTGTGGTGCGTCGACTGGCGTGTGGGAGTCGAATGGAGTGTGAGTGAGTAGACTGGAGTTTGGTGAGTAGACTGAGTGTGGGTGAGTAGATGGAGTAGACTGGGTGAGCTAGAGTAGACTTGAGTGTGTTGAGTAGACTGGAGTGTGGGAGTAGACTGCCGAGTTGGGGAGTCGACTGGAGTTGTGGGGAGTATACTGGCGTGAGGTGAGTAGACAGGAGTGTGGGGAGTAGACTGGAGTGTGGGGGAATAGACTGGGAGTGTGGGAGTAGACTGGAGTGTGGGGCGTCGACTGCGAGTGTGGGGAGTAGACTGGCAGTGTGGGGAGTAGACTGGAGTGTGGTTGAGTAGACTGGAGTGTGGTGAGTAGACCTGGAGTGTGGGGAGTAGACTGGAGTGTGGTTGAGTAGACTGGAGTGTGGTAGAGTAGACTGGAGTGTGGGTGAGTAGACTGGAGAGTGGTGAGTAGACTGGAGTGTGGTTGAGTAGACTGGAGTGTGGGGAGTAGACTGGAGTGTGGTTGAGTCGACTGGAGTGTGGGGAGTAGAATGGAGTGTGGGGAGTAGACTGGAGTGTGGGTGAGTAGACTGCAGTGTGGGAGTTGACTGGAGTGTGGGGAGTAGACTGGAGTGTGGTTGAGTAGACTGGAGTGTGGCTTGAGTAGAATGGAGTGTGGGGAGTAGACTGGAGGTGGGGAGTAGATTGGAGTGTGGGGAGTAGATTGGAGTGTGGTTGAGTAGACTGGAGTGTGGGGAGTAGAATGGAGTGTGGGGAATAGACTGGAGTGTGGTTGAGTAGACTGGAGTGTGGGGAGTAGACTGGAGTGTGGGGAGTAGACTGGAGTGTGGGGAGTAGACTGGAGTGTGGTTGAGTAGACTGAGTGTGGTTGAGTAGACTGGAGTGTGGGGAGTAGACTGGAGTGTGGGGAGTAGACTGCAGTGTGGGGAGTAGACTGGAGTGTGGTTGAGTAGACTGGAGTGTGGTTGAGTAGACTGGAGTGTGGGGAGTAGACTGGGATGTGGGGTTGGAGAGACTGGATTGGTTGAGTAGACTGGAGTGTGGTTGAGTGAGACTGGAGTGTGGTTGAGTAGACTGGAGTGTGGGGAGTAGACTGGAGTGTGGTTGAGTAGACTGGAGTGTGGTTGAGTAGACTGGAGTGTGGTTGAGTAGACTGGAGTGTGGTTGAGTAGACTGGAGTGTGGGGAGTAGACTGGAGTGTGGGGAGTAGACTGGAGTGTGGGGAGTAGACTGGAGTGTGGGGAGTAGACTGGAGTGTGGGAGTAGACTGGAGTGTCGGGAGTAGACTGGAGTGTGGGGAGTAGACTGGAGTGTGGGGAGTAGACTGGAGTGTGGGGAGTAGACTTGAGTGTCGGGAGTAGACTGGAGTGTGGGGAGTAGACTGGAGTGTGGGGAGTAGACTGGAGTGTGGGGAGTAGACTGGAGTGTGGGGAGTAGACTTGAGTGTCGGGAGTCGACTGGAGTGTGGCGAGTAGAATGGTGTGTGGGAGTAGACTGGAGTGTGGGGAGTAGAATGGCGTGTGGTTGAGTGGACTGGAGTGTCGGGAGTAGACTGGAGTGTGGGGAGTAGACTGGAGTGTGGGAGTAGACTGGAGTGTGGGGAGTAGAATGGAGTGTGGTTGAGTGGACTGGAGTGTGGTTGAGTAGACTGGAGTGTGGGGAGTAGAATAGAGTGTCGTTGAGTAGACTGGAGTGTGGTTGAGTAGACTGGAGTGTCGGGAGTAGACTGGAGTGTGGTTGAGTAGACTGGAGTGTGGTTGAGTAGACTGGAGTGTGGGGAGTAGACTGGAGTGTGGGGAGTAGAATGGAGTGTGGTTGAGTGGACTGGAGTGTGGTTGAGTAGACTGGAGTGTGGGGAGTAGAATGGAGTGTGGTTGAGTAGACTGGAGTGTGGTTGAGTAGACTGGAGTGTGGGGAGTAGACTGGAGTGTGGGGAGTAGAATGGAGTGTGGGGAGTAGAATGGAGTGTGGTTGAGTGGACTGCAGTGTGGGGAGTAGAATGGAGTGTCGTTGAGTGGACTGGAGTGTGAGCAGTAGACTGGAGTGTGGTTGAGTAGACTGGAGTGTGGCGAGTAGACGGGAGTGTGGGAGTAGACTGGAGTGTGGGGGGTAGAATGGAGTGTGGTTGAGTGGACTGGAGTGTGAGGAGTAGACTGGAGTGTGGTTGAGTAGACTGGAGTGTGGTGGAGTAGACTGCAGTGTGGGGAGTAGAATGGAGTGTCGTTGAGTGGACTGGAGTGTGAGGAGTAGACTGGAGTGTGGTTGAGTAGACTGGAGTGTGGGGAGTAGAATGGAGTGTGGTTGAGTGGACTGGAGTGTGGTTGAGTAGACTGCAGTGTGGGGAGTAGAATGGAGTGTCGTTGAGTGGACTGGAGTGTGAGGAGTAGACTGGAGTGTGGTTGAGTAGACTGGAGTGTGGGGAGTAGACTGGAGTGTGGGAGTAGACTGGAGTGTGGGGGGTAGAATGGAGTGTGGTTGAGTGGACTGGAGTGTGGGGAGTAGACTGGAGTGTGGTTGAGTGGACTGGAGTGTGGGGAGTAGACTGGAGTGTGGTTGAGTAGACTTGAGTGTGAGGAGTAGAATGGACTGTGGGGAGTAGACTGGAGTGTGGGGAGTAGACTGGAGTGTGGGGAGTAGAGTGGAGTGTGGTTGAGTAGACTGGAGTGTGGGGCGTAGACTTGAGTGTGGTTGAGTAGACTGGAGTGTGGGGAGTAGACTGGAGTGTGGGGAGTAGACTGGAGTGTGGGGAGTAGACTGGAGTGTGGGGAGTAGACTGGAGTGTGGTTGAGTAGAATGGAGTGTGGGGAGTGGACTGGAGTGTGGGGAGTAGACTGGAGTGTGGTTGAGTAGATTGGAGTGTGGTTGAATAGACTGGAGTGTGGGGAGTAGACTGGAGTGTCGGGAGTAGACTGGAGTGTGGTTGAGTAGATTGGAGTGTGGTTGAATAGACTGGAGTGTGGGGAGTAGACTGGAGTGTGGGGAGTAGACTGGAGTGTGGTTGAGTAGACTGGAGTGTGGGGAGTAGACTGGAGTGTGGTTGAGTAGACTGGAGTGTGGGGAGTAGACTGGAGTGTGGGGAGTAGACTGGAGTGTGGGGAGTGGACTGGAGTGTGGGGAGTAGACTGGAGTGTGGGGAGTAGACTGGAGTGTGGGGAGTAGACAGGAGTGTGGGGAGTAGACTGGAGTGTGGGGAGTAGACTGGAGTGTGGGGAGTAGACTGGAGTGTGGTTGAGTGGACTGGAGTGTGGTTGAGTAGACTGGAGTGTGGTTGAGTGGACTGGAGTGTGGGGAGTAGACTGGAGTGTGGTTGAGTAGACTGGAGTGTGGTTGAGTAGACTGGAGTGTGGTTGAGCAGACTGGAGTGTGGTGAGTAGACTGGAGTGTGGGGAGTAGACTGGAGTGTGGGTGAGTAGACTGGAGTGTGGGGAGTAGATTGGAGTGTGGTGAGTAGACTGGAATTTGGGGAGTAGACTGGAGTGTGGTTGAGTAGACTGGAGTGTGGGGAGTAGATTGGAGTGTGGTTGAGTAGACTGGAGTGTGGGGAGTAGACTGCAGTGTGGGGAGTAGACTGGAGTGTGGGGAGTAGACTGGAGTGTGGTTGAGTAGACTGGAGTGTGGGGAGTAGACTGGAGTATGGGGAGTAGACTGGAGTGTGGTTGAGTAGACTGGAGTGTGGTTGAGTAGACTGGAGTGTGGGGAGTAGACTGGAGTATGGGGAGTAGACTGGAGTGTGGTTGAGTAGACTGGAGTGTGGGGAGTAGACTGGAGTTTGGTTGAGTAGGCTGGAGTTTGGGGAGTAGAATGGAGTGTGGGGAGTAGACTGGAGTGTGGGGAGTAGACTGGAGTGTGGGGAATAGACTGGAGTGTGGTTGAGTAGACTGGAGTGTGGTTGAGTAGACTGGAGTGTGGTTGAGTAGACTGGAGTGTGGTTGAGTAGACTGGAGTGTGGTTGAGTAGACTGGAGTGTGGTTGAGTAGACTGGAGTGTGGTTGAGTAGACTGGAGTGTGGTTGAGTAGACTGGAGTGTGGGGAGTAGATTGGAGTGTGGTGAGTAGACTGGAGTGTGGGGAGTAGATTGGAGTGTGGTGAGTAGACTGGAGTGTGGGAGTAGACTGGAGTGTGGGGAGTAGACTGGAGTGTGGGGAGTAGACTGGAGTGTGGGGAGTAGACTGGAGTGTGGAGAGTAGAATGGAGTGTGGAGAGTAGGCTGGAGTTTGGGGAGTAGAATGGAGTGTGGGGAGTAGACTGGAGTGTGGGAAGTAGACTGGAGTGTGGGGAATAGACTGGAGTGTGGGGAGTAGACTGCAGTGTGGGGAGTAGACTGGAGTGTGGGGATTAGACTGGAGTGTGGTTGAGTAGACTGGAGTGTGGGGAGTAGACTGGAGTGTGGGGAGTAGACTGGAGTGTGGTTGAATAGACTCGAGTGTGGTTGAGTAGACTGGAGTGTGGGGAATAGACTGGAGTGTGGTTGAGTGCACTGGAGTGTGGGGAGTAGACTGGAGTGTGGGGAGTAGACTGGAGTGTCGGGAGTAGACTGGAGTGTGGGGAGTGGACTGGAGTGTGGGGAGTAGACTGGAGTGTGGTTGAGTAGATTGGAGTGTGGTTGAATAGACTGGAGTGTGGGGAGTAGACTGGAGTGTGGGGAGTAGACTGGAGTCTGGGGAGTGGACTGGAGTGTGAGGAGTAGACTGGAGTGTGGTTGAGTAGATTGGAGTGTGGTTGAATAGACTGGAGTGTGGGGAGTAGACTGGAGTGTGGGGAGTAGACTGGAGTGTGGGAGTAGACTGAGTGTGGTGAGTAGACTGGAGTGTGGGGAGTAGACTGGAGTGTGGTTGAGTAGACTGGAGTGTGGGGAGTAGACTGGAGTGTGGGGAGTAGACTGGAGTGTGGGGAGTAGACTGGAGTGTGGTTGAGTAGACTGGAGTGTGGTTGAGTAGACTGGAGTGTGGAGAGTAGACTGGAGTGTGGTGAGTAGACTGGAGTGTGGGGAGTAGACGGGAGTGTGGTGAGTAGACTGGAGTGTGGGAGTAGGACTGGAGTGTGGTGAGTAGACTGGAGTGTGGGGAGTAGACTGGAGTGTGGGGAGTAGACTGGAGTGTGGGGAGTAGACTGGAGTGTGGGGAGTAGATGGAGTGTGGGCGAGTAGACTGGAGTGTGGGGAGTAGAGCTGGAGTGTGGGGGAGTAGACTGGAGTGTGGGGAGATAGACTCGGAGTGTGTTGGAGTAGACCTGCGAGTGACTGCGGGTGTTGAAGTGCCTGAGTGTGGGGAGAGACTGGAGTGTGCGGGAGTAGAACTGGAGTGTCGGGGATAGACTGGAGTGAGTGGGGAGTTGAGTGGAGTGTGGGGAGGAGATGGAGTGTGGTTGAGTAGACTGGAGTGTGGTTGAGTAGACTGGAGTGTGGAGAGTAGACTGGAGTGTGGAGAGTAGACTGGAGTGTGGGGAGTAGACTGGAGTGTGGGGAGTAGACTGGAGTGTGGGGAGTAGACTGGAGTGTGGGGAGTAGACTGGAGTGTGGTTGAGTAGACTGGAGTGTGGGGAGTAGACTGGAGTGTGGGGAGTAGACTGGAGTGTGGTTGAGTAGACTGGAGTGTGGGGAGTAGACTGGAGTGTGGGGAGTAGACTGGAGTGTGGGGAGTAGACTGGAGTGTGGGGAGTAGACTGGAGTGTGGGGAGTAGACTGGAGTGTGGGGAGTAGACTGGAGTGTGGGGAGTAGACTGGAGTGTGGTTGAGTAGACTGGAGTGTGGTTGAGTAGACTGGAGTGTGGTTGAGTAGACTGGAGTGTGGGGAGTAGACTGGAGTGTGGGAGTAGACTGGAGTGTGGGGGGTAGACTGGAGTGTGGTTGAGTAGACTGGAGTGTGGGGAGTAGACTGGAGTGTGGTTGAGTAGACTGGAGTGTGGGGAGTAGACTGGAGTGTGGTTGAGTAGACTGGAGTGTGGAGAGTAGACTGGAGTGTGGAGAGTAGACTGGAGTGTGGGGAGTAGACTGGAGTGTGGGGAGTAGACTGGAGTGTGGTTGAGTAGACTGGAGTGTGGGGAGTAGACTGGAGTGTGGTTGAGTAGACTGGAGTGTGGGGAGTAGACTGGAGTGTGGGGAGTAGACTGGAGTGTGGGGAGTAGACTGGAGTGTGGGGAGTAGACTGGAGTGTGGGGAGTAGACTGGAGTGTGGTTGAGTAGAATGGAGTGTGGGGAGTAGACTGGAGTGTGGGAGTAGACTGGAGTGTGGTTGAGTAGACTGGAGTGTGGTTGAGTAGACTGGAGTGTGGGGAGTAGACTGGAGTGTGGGAGTAGACTGGAGTGTGGTTGAGTAGACTGGAGTGTGGTTGAGTAGACTGGAGTGTGGGGAGTAGACTGGAGTGTGGGGAGTAGACTGGAGTGTGGTTGAGTAGACTGGAGTGTGGGGAGTAGACTGGAGTGTGGTTGAGTAGACTGGAGTGTGGGGAGTAGACTGGAGTGTGGGGAGTAGACTGGAGTGTGGGGAGTAGACTGGAGTGTGGGGAGTAGACTGGAGTGTGGGGAGTAGACTGGAGTGTGGGGAGTAGACTGGAGTGTGGGGAGTAGACTGGAGTGTGGGGAGTAGACTGGAGTGTGGGGAGTAGACTGGAGTGTGGGGAGTAGACTGGAGTGTGGGGAGTAGACTGGAGTGTGGGGAGTAGACTGGAGTGTGGGGAGTAGACTGGAGTGTGGGGAGTAGACTGGAGTGTGGTTGAGTAGACTGGAGTGTGGGGAGTAGACTGGAGTGTGGGGAGTAGACTGGAGTGTGGTTGAGTAGACTGGAGTGTGGTTGAGTAGACTGGAGTGTGGGGAGTAGACTGGAGTGTGGGGAGTAGACTGGAGTGTGGAGAGTAGACTGGAGTGTGGGGAGTAGACTGGAGTGTGGTTGAGTAGACTGGAGTTTGGGGAGTAGACTGGAGTGTGGGGAGTAGACTGGAGTGTGGGGAGTAGACTGGAGTGTGGGGAGTAGACTGGAGTGTGGGGAGTAGACTGGAGTGTGGGGAGTAGACTGGAGTGTGGGGAGTAGACTGGAGTGTGGGGAGTAGACTGGAGTGTGGGGAGTAGACTGGAGTGTGGGAGTAGACTGGAGTGTGGGGAGTAGACTGGAGTGTGGGGAGTAGACTGGAGTGTGGGGAGTAGACTGGAGTGTGGGGAGTAGACTGGAGTGTGGGGAGTAGACTGGAGTGTGGGGAGTAGACTGGAGTGTGGTTGAGTAGACTGGAGTGTGGGGAGTAGACTGGAGTGTGGGGAGTAGACTGGAGTGTGGGGAGTAGACTGGAGTGTGGGGAGTAGACTGGAGTGTGGTTGAGTAGACTGGAGTGTGGTTGAGTAGACTGGAGTGTGGTTGAGTAGACTGGAGTGTGGTTGAGTAGACTGGAGTGTGGTTGAGTAGACTGGAGTGTGGTTGAGTAGACTGGAGTGTGGTTGAGTAGACTGGAGTGTGGTTGAGTAGACTGGAGTGTGGGGAGTAGACTGGAGTGTGGTGAGTAGACTGGAGTGTGGGGAGTAGACTGGAGTGTGGGGAGTAGACTGGAGTGTGGGGAGTAGACTGGAGTGTGGTTGAGTAGACTGGAGTGTGGGGAGTAGACTGGAGTGTGGGAGTAGACTGGAGTGTGGGGAGTAGACTGGAGTGTGGAGAGTAGACTGGAGTGTGGAGAGTAGACTGGAGTGTGGGGAGTAGACTGGAGTGTGGGGAGTAGACTGGAGTGTGGGGAGTAGACTGGAGTGTGGGGAGTAGACTGGAGTGTGGGGAGTAGACTGGAGTGTGGGGAGTAGACTGGAGTGTGGGGAGTAGACTGGAGTGTGGTTGAGTAGACTGGAGTGTGGGGAGTAGACTGGAGTGTGGGGAGTAGACTGGAGTGTGGTTGAATAGACTGGAGTGTGGTTGAGTAGACTGGAGTGTGGGAATAGACTGGAGTGTGGTGAGTGCACTGGAGTGTGGGGAGTAGCTGGAGTGTTGGGGAGTAGACTGGAGTGTCGGGAGTAGACTGGACGTGTGGGGGAGTGGACTGGAGTGTGGGGAAGTAGACTGGAGTGTGGTGAGTAGATTGGAGTGTGGTTGAATAGCTGGAGTGTGGGGAGTAGACTGAGTGTGGGAGTAGACTGGAGTCTGGGGAGTGGACTGGAGTGTGAGGAGTAGCTGGAGATGTGGTTGAGTAGATTGGAGTGTGGTTGAGTAGACTGGAGTGTGGGGAGTAGACTGAGATGTGGGGAGTAGACAGGAGTGTGGGGAGTAGACTGAGTGTAGTGAGTAGCTGTAGACTGGAGACTGGTGTGGGGAGTAGACTGAGTGTGGTTGAGTAGGACTGGAGTGTGGGGAGTAGGACTGGAGTGTGGGAGTAGACTGGAGTGTGGGGAGTAGACTGGAGTGTGGGGAGTAGACTGGAGTGTGGTTGAGTAGACTGGAGTGTGGAGAGTAGAATGGAGTGTGGAGAGTAGGCTGGAGTGTGGGGAGTAGAATGGAGTTTGGGGAGTAGACTGGAGTGTGGGGAGTAGACTGGAGTGTGGGGAGTAGACTGGAGTGTGGGGAGTAGACTGGAGTGTGGGGAGTAGACTGGAGTGTGGGGAGTAGACTGGAGTGTGGGGAGTAGACTGGAGTGTGGTGAGTAGACTGGAGTGTGGAGAGTAGACTGGAGTGTGGAGAGTAGGCTGGAGTGTGGGGAGTAGACTGGAGTTTGGGGAGTAGACTGGAGTGTGGGGAGTAGACTGGAGTGTGGGGAGTAGACTGGAGTGTGGTTGAGTAGACTGGAGTGTGGGGAGTAGACTGGAGTGTGGGAGTAGACTGGAGTGTGGTTGAGTGACTGGAGTGTGGGAGTAGACTGGAGTGTGGGGAGTAGACTGGAGTGTGGGGAGTAGACTGGAGTGTGGGGAGTAGACTGGAGTGTGGGGAGTAGACTGGAGTGTGGGGAGTAGACTGGAGTGTGGTTGAGTAGACTGGAGTGTGGTTGAGTAGACTGGAGTGTGGTTGAGTAGACTGGAGTGTGGGGAGTAGACTGGAGTGTGGGAGTAGACTGGAGTGTGGGGAGTAGACTGGAGTGTGGTTGAGTAGACTGGAGTGTGGGGAGTAGACTGGAGTGTGGTTGAGTGGACTGGAGTGTGGGGAGTAGACTGGAGTGTGGTTGAGTAGACTGGAGTGTGGGGAGTAGAATGGAGTGTGGAGAGTAGACTGGAGTGTGGGGAGTAGACTGGAGTGTGGGGAGTAGACTGGAGTGTGGTTGAGTAGACTGGAGTGTGGGGAGTAGACTGGAGTGTGGTTGAGTAGACTGGAGTGTGGGGAGTAGACTGGAGTGTGGGGAGTAGACTGGAGTGTGGGGAGTAGACTGGAGTGTGGGGAGTAGACTGGAGTGTGGGGAGTAGACTGGAGTGTGGTTGAGTAGACTGGAGTGTGGGGAGTAGACTGGAGTGTGGGGAGTAACTGGAGTGTGGGTAGACAGAGCTGAGTGTGGTTGAGTAGACTGGAGTGTGGGGAGTAGAATGGAGTGTGGGTGAGTAGACTGGAGTGTGTGGAGTAGACTGGAGTGTGGGGAGTAGACTGGAGTGTGGGGAGTAGACTGGAGTGTGGTTGAGTATGGAGTGTGGGAGTAGACTGGAGTGTGGTATGCGTAGACTGGAGTGTGGTGAGTAGACTGGAGTGTGGGGAGTAGAAGGAGTGTGGGGAGTAGACTGGAGTGTGGTTGAAGTAGACTGGAGTGTGGGAGTAGACTGGAGTGTGGGGAGTAGAATGGATTGGGGAGTAGTCCTGTGAGTGTGGGAGTAGATGGAGTGTGGGGAGTAAGACTGGAGTGTGGGGAGTAGACTGGAGTGTGGGGAGTAGATGGAGTGTGGTTGAGTAGACTGGAAGTGCTGGGGAGTAGACTGGAGTGTGGTTGAGTAGACTGGAGTGTGGTTGAGTAGACTGGAGTGTGAGGGAGTAGAATGGAGTGTGGAGAGTAGACTGGAGTGTGGTTGAGTAGACTGGAGTGTGGGAGTAGATTGGAGTGTGGTGAGTAGACTGGAGTGTGGGGAGTAGACTGGAGTGTGGTTGAGTAGACTGGAGTGTGGGGAGTAGACTGGAGTGTGGTTGAGTAGACTGGAGTGTGGGGAGTAGACTGGAGTGTGGGGAGTAGACTGGAGTGTGGGGAGTAGACTGGAGTGTGGTTGAGTAGACTGGAGTGTGGGAGTAGACTGGAGTGTGGGGAGTAGACTGGAGTGTGGGGAGTAGACTGGAGTGTGGGGAGTAGACTGGAGTGTGGTTGAGTAGACTGGAGTGTGGGGAGTAGACTGGAGTGTGGTTGAGTAGACTGGAGTGTGGGTGAGTAGACTGGAGTGTGGGAGTAGACTGGAGTGTGGTGAGTAGACTGGAGTGTGGGGAGTAGACTGGAGTGTGGTTGAGTAGACTGGAGTGTGGGGAGTAGACTGGAGTGTGGGGAGTAGACTGGAGTGTGGGGAGTAGACTGGTGTGTGGGGAGTAGACTGGAGTGTGGGGACCGTAAGACTGGAGTGTGGGGAGTAGACTGGAGTGTGGGGGTAGACTGGAGTGTGGGGAGTAGACTGGAGTGTGGGGAGTATACTGGAGTGTGGGGAGTAGACCTGGAGTGTGGGGAGTAGACTGGAGTTGTAGTGAGTGGCGTGAGGGGCAGTACTGGAGTGTGGGGAGTAGACTGGCGTGAGGGGAGTTAGAACTGGAGTGTGGGGAGTAGAGTGGCGTGTGGGAATAGACTGGAGTGTGGGGAGTAGACTTGCAGTTGCGGGAGTAGACTGGAGTGTGGGGAGTAGACTGGAGTGTGGTTGAGTAGACTGGAGTGGGGGAGTAGACAGGAGTGTGGGGAGTAGACTGGAGTGTGGTTGATTATGACTCGAGTGTTGGTTGTGTAGACTGGAGTGTGGGGGAATAGACTGGAGTGTGGTTGAGTGCACTGGAGGTGGGGCAGTAGACTGGAGTGTGGGAGAGACTGGAGTGCTGGGAGTAGACTGGAGTGTGGGGAGTGGACTGGAGTGTGGGGAGTAGACTGGAGTGTGGGTTGAGTAGATTGAGTGTGGTTGGATAGACTGGAGTGTGGGGAGTAGACTGGAGTGTGGGGAGTAGACTGGAGTGTGGGGAGTGGACTGGAGTGTGAGGAGTAGACTGGAGTGTGGTTGAGTAGACTGGAGTGTGGTTGAGTAGACTGGAGTGTGGGGAGTAGACTGGAGTGTGGGGAGTAGACTGGAGTGTGGGGAGTAGACTGGAGTGTGGTTGAGTAGACTGGAGTGTGGGGAGTAGACTGGAGTGTGGTTGAGTAGACTGGAGTGTGGGGAGTAGACTGGAGTGTGGGGAGTAGACTGGAGTGTGGGGAGTAGACTGGAGTGTGGTTGAGTAGACTGGAGTGTGGAGAGTAGAATGGAGTGTGGAGAGTAGGCTGGAGTGTGGGGAGTAGAATGGAGTTTGGGGAGTAGACTGGAGTGTGGGGAGTAGACTGGAGTGTGGGGAGTAGACTGGAGTGTGGGGAGTAGACTGGAGTGTGGGGAGTAGACTGGAGTGTGGGGAGTAGACTGGAGTGTGGGGAGTAGACTGGAGTGTGGGGAGTAGACTGGAGTGTGGTTGAGTAGACTGGAGTGTGGTTGAGTAGACTGGAGTGTGGAGAGTAGAATGGAGTGTGGAGAGTAGGCTGGAGTGTGGGGAGTAGACTGGAGTTTGGGGAGTAGACTGGAGTGTGGGGAGTAGACTGGAGTGTGGGAGTAGACTGGAGTGTGGTTGAGTAGACTGGAGTGTGGGGAGTAGACTGGAGTGTGGTTGAGTGACTGGAGTGTGGGAGTAGACTGGAGTGTGGGGAGTAGACTGGAGTGTGGGGAGTAGACTGGAGTGTGGGGAGTAGACTGGAGTGTGGGGAGTAGACTGGAGTGTGGGGAGTAGACTGGAGTGTGGGGAGTAGACTGGAGTGTGGGGAGTAGACTGGAGTGTGGTTGAGTAGACTGGAGTGTGGGGAGTAGACTGGAGTGTGGGGAGTAGACTGGAGTGTGGTTGAGTAGACTGGAGTGTGGGGAGTAGACTGGAGTGTGGAGAGTAGACTGGAGTGTGGTTGAGTAGACTGGAGTGTGGGGAGTAGACTGGAGTGTGGGGAGTAGAATGGAGTGTGGGGAGTAGACTGGAGTGTGGTGAGTAGACTGGAGTGTGGGAGTAGACTGGAGTGTGGTTGAGTAGACTGGAGTGTGGGGAGTAGACTGGAGTGTGGTTGAGTAGACTGGAGTGTGGGGAGTAGACTGGAGTGTGGGGAGTAGACTGGAGTGTGGGGAGTAGACTGGAGTGTGGTTGAGTAGACTGGAGTGTGGGGAGTAGACTGGAGTGTGGGGAGTAGACTGGAGTGTGGGGAGTAGACTGGAGTGTGGGGAGTAGACTGGAGTGTGGTTGAGTAGACTGGAGTGTGGGGAGTAGACTGGAGTGTGGTTGAGTAGACTGGAGTGTGGTGAGTAGACTGGAGTGTGGGGAGTAGACTGGAGTGTGGTGAGTAGACTGGAGTGTGGGGAGTAGACTGGAGTGTGGTTGAGTAGACTGGAGTGTGGGGAGTAGACTGGAGTGTGGGGAGTAGACTGGAGTGTGGGGAGTAGACTGGAGTGTGGGAGTAGACTGGAGTGTGGAGAGTAGACTGGAGTGTGGGAGTAGACTGGAGTGTGGGGAGTAGAATGGAGTGTGGAGAGTAGACTGGAGTGTGGGGAGTAGACTGGAGTGTGGGGAGTAGACTGGAGTGTGGGGAGTAGACTGGAGTGTGGGGAATAGACTGGAGTGTGGGGAGTAGACTGGAGTGTGGGGAGTAGACTGGAGTGTGGGAGTAGACTGGAGTGTGGTTGAGTAGACTGGAGTGTGGGGAGTAGACTGGAGTGTGGGGAGTAGACTGGAGTGTGGTTGAGTAGACTGGAGTGTGGTTGAGTAGACTGGAGTGTGGGGAGTAGACTGGAGTGTGGTTGAGTAGACTGGAGTGTGGGGAGTAGACTGGAGTGTGGGGAGTAGACTGGAGTGTGGGAGTAGACTGGAGTGTGGGGAGTAGACTGGAGTGTGGGGAGTAGACTGGAGTGTGGTTGAGTAGATTGGAGTGTGGTTGAGTAGACTGGAGTGTGGGGAGTAGACTGGAGTGTGGGGAGTAGACTGGAGTGTGGGGAGTAGACTGGAGTGTGGGGAGTAGACTGGAGTGTGGTTGAGTAGACTGGAGTGTGGTTGAGTAGACTGGAGTGTGGGGAGTAGACTGGAGTGTGGGGAGTAGACTGGAGTGTGGGGAGTAGACTGGAGTGTGGTTGAGTAGACTGGAGTGTGGGGAGTAGACTGGAGTGTGGTTGAGTAGACTGGAGTGTGGGGAGTAGACTGGAGTGTGGGGAGTAGACTGGAGTGTGGGGAGTAGACTGGAGTGTGGGGAGTAGACTGGAGTGTGGTTGAGTAGACTGGAGTGTGGAGAGTAGACTGGAGTGTGGGGAGTAGACTGGAGTGTGGGGAGTAGACTGGAGTGTGGGGAGTAGACTGGAGTGTGGGGAGTAGACTGGAGTGTGGGGAGTAGACTGGAGTGTGGGGAGTAGACTGGAGTGTGGGGAGTAGACTGGAGAGTGTGGGGAGTAGACTGGAGTGTGGGGAGTAGACTGGAGTGTGGGGAGTAGACTGGAGTGTGGGGAGTAGACTGGAGTGTGGTTGAGTAGACTGGAGTGTGGTTGAGTAGACTGGAGTGTGGGGAGTAGACTGGAGTGTGGGGAGTAGACTGGAGTGTGGGAGTAGACTGGAGTGTGGGGAGTAGACTGGAGTGTGGGGATAGACTGGAGTGTGTGGGGAGTAGACTGGAGTGTGGTTGAGTAGACTGGAGTGTGGGGGAGTAGACTGGAGTGTGGTTGAGTGACTGGAGTGTGGGGAGTAGACTGGAGTGTGGGGGAGTAGACTGGAGTGTGGGAGTAGACTGGAGTGTGGGGAGTAGACTGGAGTGTGGGGAGTAGACTGGAGTGTGGGGAGTAGACTGGAGTGTGGGAGTAGACTGGAGTGTGGTTGAGTAGACTGGAGTGTGGGGAGTAGACTGGAGTGTGGGGAGTAGACTGGAGTGTGGTTGAGTAGACTGGAGTGTGGGGAGTAGACTGGAGTGTGGGAGTAGACTGGAGTGTGGTTGAGTAGACTGGAGTGTGGGGAGTAGACTGGAGTGTGGGGAGTAGACTGGAGTGTGGGAGTAGACTGGAGTGTGGTGAGTAGACTGGAGTGTGGGGAGTAGACTGGAGTGTGGTTGAGTAGACTGGAGTGTGGGGAGTAGACTGGAGTGTGGTTGAGTAGACTGGAGTGTGGGGAGTAGACTGGAGTGTGGGGAGTAGACTGGAGTGTGGGGAGTAGACTGGAGTGTGGTTGAGTAGACTGGAGTGTGGGGAGTAGACTGGAGTGTGGGGAGTAGACTGGAGTGTGGTTGAGTAGACTGGAGTGTGGTTGAGTAGACTGGAGTGTGGGGAGTAGACTGGAGTGTGGGGAGTAGACTGGAGTGTGGTTGAGTAGACTGGAGTGTGGGGAGTAGACTGGAGTGTGGTTGAGTAGACTGGAGTGTGGGGAGTAGACTGGAGTGTGGGGAGTAGACTGGAGTGTGGGGAGTAGACTGGAGTGTGGGGAGTAGACTGGAGTGTGGTTGAGTAGACTGGAGTGTGGTTGAGTAGACTGGAGTGTGGTTGAGTAGACTGGAGTGTGGTTGAGTAGACTGGAGTGTGGGTGAGTAGACTGGAGTGTGGGGAGTAGACTGGAGTGTGGTGAGTAGACTGGAGTGTGGGGAGTAGACTGGAGTGTGGTGGGAGTAGACTGGAGTGTGGGGAGTAGACTGGAGTGTGTTGAGTAGACTGGAGTGTGGGGAGTAGACTGGAGTGTGTTGAGTAGACTGGAGTGTGGGGAGTAGACTGGAGTGTGGGGAGTAGACTGGAGTGTGGGGAGTAGACTGGAGTGTGGTTGAGTAGACTGGAGTGTGGGGAGTAGACTGGAGTGTGGGGAGTAGACTGGAGTGTGGGGAGTAGACTGGAGTGTGGGGAGTAGACTGGAGTGTGGGGAGTAGACTGGAGTGTGGGGAGTAGACTGGAGTGTGGT
>CM059425.1:95964095-96076966 GCA_030390025.1 Squalus acanthias | reverse complement strand
CCCCCTCCTCCCCCTCCTCCCTCTTCTCTCCTCCTCCCCCTCCTCCTCTTCTCTCCTCCTCCCCCTCCTCCTCTTCTCTCCTCCTCCTCTCCTCTCCCTCTCCTTCTCCTCCTCTCCCTCTCCTTCTCCTCCTCTCCCTCTCCCTCTGATCTTCACTCCACCGCATCAAAGCCTGAACTGAAGCAACTTCCGGTCGAGCGGCCGCTGGCCCCCGGGACAGCCCAGCCCGGGACCCCGGGGCCCGGCCCTCGCAACCAGTGTGTGAACCGAGGAGGAGTCGCTGCCGGCGGGGAAAGGCGCTCTCGCTGGAAGCAGCAGTGAAGGATGTTGGAGGTGGAACAGAAACACATGTCAGCAGTCGGGGTTTGAGACTCGGTCAAAGCTCCAAGTCAGGCAGCGATTGGATTTGTGGAGCTTCTCCTGCTGTCAATGCACCAGGACCAGTTTGTGTCGATCTCCCGGTCACTGGCCGCTCTCAGTATGAAGCTTTTACTGCCCCTGCTTGTTGTGCAGATGTTGGCATTAATCCCAGCCTCCTCAGTAAGTACAGAATTACCGATCTGTTTTATTAAATGTGAGTATTTCTGCTGCAAATCATTGCAGTTAACTCGGCATTTCAAGTGAAGGGAACACTTGGTTAAAGGGAGGGGTTGTTAGATTTCTAAGTTCACGTATTGTGCCTGCTGGGAGCTGTTTGCAATGGGGAACGGTGCGAGTTAATTAAAATACTGCGAATGGTTAAATGTGAAGCACTGGAGATTAGTTAAAGAGATTACTGCGTGATGTGGGTCAGAGGCTGAGGATAGCAGGGGAGTGATGCCAGTTATTGAGTAGAGTCAGCGGTGGGAATACTCTGCGAGCTCAGTTCTCCCTGTAGTTTCACTAAAAGTGAATGTAATGGGACAACTACTCCCAGAGAGTCCGTGCTCGAACCAGGGACCTTGAACAAGGAGCAGCCCTCAGGCCCAGCTCTTGTGCACTGGCCGGGCGAGTGCAAGGTGTGAGAGATCCGGTGTTTATCTTTGCACAAACACACACTTTGCAGCTGTGTGGTTAGTGGCTGAATTTTTATGGGTTAAAGGTCAAACCCACGTCGTCTTCGTGCATTAGTCTTTTGGCAAGCTTTTATTCCCATGTTTTTGATAGAGTAAATTAAAGGGGCAGTGGCTGCGTGGATAGGAAATTGGCTAAGGGACAGAAAGCAGAGAGGAGTGGAGAACGGTTGTTTTTCAGACTGGAGTGAAGTGTGCCGTGGTGTCTTCCAGGGGTCGGTGTTGGGACCACTGCCCTTTTTGAGATATATTAATGACCTGGACCTCGGTCTACAGGACCTAATTTCAAAGTTTGCAGATAACATGATCCTCGGAAATGTAGTAAACCATGAGGAGGACATAGACAGACTGGTTAAATGGGCAGACACATGGCAGATGAAATTTAACACAGAGAAGTGTGAAGTGATTAATTTTGGTAGGAACAATGAGGAGAGACAATAGGAACTAAATGGAACAATTTTAAAGGGGGTGCAGGAACAGAGAGACCCGGGGGTGTATGTACACAAATTGTTAAAGGTGGCAGGACAAGTTGAGAAGGCTGTTAAAAAAGCATACAGGATCTTTGGCTTTATTAATAGAGGAATAGAGTACAAAAGCAAAGCCAAACCTTTAGAAATAACTGGTTAGGCCTCAGCTGGAGTATTGTGTCCAATTCTGGGCACCACACTTTAGGAAGGATGTCAAGGCCTCGGAGAGGGTGCAGAAGAGATTTACTAGAATTATACCAGGGATGAGGGACTTCAGTTATGTGGAGAGACTGGAGAAGCTGGGGTTGTTCTCCTTAGAGCAGAGAAGATTAAAGGGGGGATTTAATCGAGGTGTTCAAAATCAGGAGGGGTTTTGTTAGAGTAAATAAGGAGAAAGTGTTTCCAGTGGCAGGAGGGTCGGTAACCAGAGGACACAGATTTAAGATCATTGGCAAAAGAATCAGAGGCGAGAGGAGGAGAATTTTTTAATGCAATAAGTTATGATCTGGAACGCGCTGCCTGAAAGGGTGGTGGAAGCAGATTCAGTAGGAACTTTCAAAAGGTAATTGGCTTTATACTTAAAAAGGAAAGTTTTGCAGGGTTATGGGAAAGAGTGGGGGAGTGGAAGTATGTTAGCGCTATAGTTGGAAGGGTAGGAGGGACCAACGTCCCTCGGGAGAGGGTGAACAAGAGCAAGAAAAGTTGGACTGCAAACAAGCGAGATTGCAGACTTTATAAAGGCCAGAAGCGCATATCTGAAGGACAGTGAGAAAGGTACTATCGGGATCCAGAGGTCTTATTGGAAGCTGGAGAATGAAGTATGGGACAAGCCTGGCAGGGATGAAACTTAATGTTGAGCCTAATGCTAAAATAGCAGCAGATCCTTCACCAAAATCATTGAGATTAGAGTTGGAGGAGAAAAGTTATCCCAAATGGATAGCTTCCTCTTTTTAGCTGACCTTGCAGCTATACAAACAGGATGGAAAGAAGGATGCAGAGAAGCTGCAAGAGGCTTTGGCAAGGGACCAGATCGAGTGATTGCTGGAGGGCAGCAAGATCTCAGTCAATGCTTCTTTTCAATAAAGTTGCATTTGACAACTCGAAGGGTTGGTTTAAAGGTTACACACACAAAGTACGCTGCCTCAGGATGCTTCCCAATGATGAAGTCACCAGGTGTCATTTGTTATGAGGCCAGTGGAACAACAGGCAGTACCAGACCTGACCAAAGGGAAGAGTGAAATTTGAAACCTTCAGTGCAAACTACAATACAGACTTCACCTGACGAAGGAGCAGCGCTCCGAAAGCTCGTGATTTCAAATAAAACTGTTGGACTATAACCTGGTGTTGTGCGACTTCTCACTTTTGACCACCCCAGTCCAACACTGGCATCTCCACATCATGTACAATAACATCAAATACATCACTGGCATAGGTGGAAGGATCAAAAGAGAGGAAATAACAGCAAATAACTTTTCCAGTTGGCTGATATTGTGCCAAACAAGGTGAGTTTCGAGTGTGATTTTGGTATAGGGACTTGTTCAGGAGGTCGCTTATCTTACTGAGGAGGCCCAGCATTGATGCAGTGTAAAAGGTCGAGGAGTTTAGTTGAAAGACTCAGCTGAGCCGAGTTGGCTGATTTGCAAGTTATTGAAGGTTATTCAGGATGTCAGGGACTCTGCTTGTGTGCTCACCCCACCAATAGGAGAGAGGCAGATCCATTGCTGGTGGAGAATACTGAAGTTGCCAAGATTGATGATTCCAGCAGAGGAGAAGTTTGAGTCTTCTGTGGTGAAGGTTCTCCCACAGTGCTGTTAGGGAGGGAGCTCCCGGATTTTGACCCAGCCACTATGAAGGATTGACGATATACTTCTAAGTCAGGATGGTGTGTGACTTGGAGGGAACTTGGAGGTGGTGGTGTTCCAATGCGCCTGCTGCCCTTGTCCTTCTAGGTGGAAGAGGTCGCGGGTTTCGGAGGTGCTGCCGAACAAGCCTTGGCGAGTTGCTGCAGTGCATCTTAGAACATAAGAACTTAAGAACATAAGAAATAGGAGCAGGAGTAGGCCAATTGGCCCCTCAAACCTGCTCCGCCATTCAATAAGATCATGGCTGATCTGATCCTAACCGCCAATCTACTATCACAGAACCATCTCCTGAACCTAACAGAATTGGACACACGAAATAGGAGCAGGATCAGGCTACACGGCCCCTGGGCCCGCTACGCTACCCACAGGGCCATGACCGATCCGAACCTAGACTCATGTCCAAATTCCTGCCCGCTCCCCGTAACCCTTAATTCCCTTTACTTCTAGGAAACTGTCTATTTCTGTTTTAAATTTATGTAATGATGTAGCTTCCACAGCTTTTTGGGGCAGCATATTCCATGGACCTACCACCCTCTGAGTGAAGTAGTTCCTTCTCATCTCAGTTTTGAAAGAGCAGCCCCTTATTCTAAGACTATGCCCCCTAGTTCTAGTTTCACCCATCATCGGGAACATCCTCCCCGCATCCACCCGATCCAACCCCTTCACAATCTTATATGTTTCAATAAGATCGCCTCTCATTTTTCTGAACTCCAATGAGTAGAGTCCCAATCTACCCAACCTCTCCTCATATGTCCATCCCCTCATCCCCGGGATTAACCGAGTGAACCTTCTTTGTACTGACTCGAGAGCAAGTATGTCTTTTCTTAAGTATGGACACCAAAACTGTATGCAATATTCCAGGTGCGGTCTCACCAATACCTTGTACAACTGAAGCAATACCTCCCTATTTTTATATTCTATCCCCCTAGCAATGAAAGCCAACATTCCATTGGCCTTCTTAATCACTTGCTGCACCTGCATACTAACCTTTTGAGTTTCGTGCACCAGGACCCCCAGATCCCTTTGTACTTCAGTACTTTCCAGTTTCTTGCCATTAAGATAATAACTTGCTCTACTATTTTTCCTGCCAAAGTGCATAACCTCACACTTCCCAGTATTGTATTCCATCTGCCAAATCTTTGCCCACTTACTTAGCCTGTCTATGTCCCCTTGCAGATTTTTTATGTCCTCCTCACTCACTACTTTCCCTCCCATCTTAGTATCATCTGCAAACTTTGATATGCTACACTCGGTCCCCTCCTCCAAATCGTTAATATAGATTGTAAAGAATTGGGGACCCAGCACTGACCCCTGTGGAACACCACTAGTTACTGATTGCCAGTCTGAGAATGAACCATTTATCCCAACTCTCTGCCTTCTGTTAGATAGCCAATCCTCTATCCATGCCAGAATATTACCCCCAATCCCGTGATTTTTTATCTTAAGCAATAATCTTTTGTGTGGCACCTTGTCAAATGCCTTTTGGAAGTCTAAATACACCACATCCACTGGTTCCCCTTTATCCACCCTGTATGTTACTTCCTCAAAGAACTCCAGCAAATTTGTCAAACATGACTTCCCCTTCATAAAACCATACTGACTTTGTCCTATTAAATTATGATTATCCGAATGTCCCGTTACTGTCTCCTTAATAATGGACTCCAAAATTTTACCTACCACAGATGTTAGGCTAACCGGTCTATAGTTTCCAGCTTTCTGTCTACTGCCCTTTTTAAATAAGGGTGTTACATTAGCAGTTTTCCAGTCTGCTGGGATCTTTGCTGAGTCCAGGGAGTTTTGGAAAATTATTACCAATGCACCCACAATCCCTACCGCCACTTCCCTCAAGACCCTAGGATGTAAGCCATCAGGTCCAGGTGATTTATCCGCCTTGAGTCCCATTATTTTACCGAGTACCACTTCCTTAGTGATTTTGATCGTGTTTAGCTCCTCCCCCCCTATAGCCCCCTGTTTGTCCAGTGTTGGGATATTCTTAGTGTCCTCTACTGTAAAGACTGATACAAAATATTCATTCAGTGTATTTGCCATCTCCATATTTCCCACCATTAATTTCCCGGTCTCATCCTCTAAGGGACCAACATTTACTTTAGCCACCCTTTTTCTTTTTATATAACTATAAAAACTCTTACTATCTGTTTTTATATTTTTTGCTAATTTACTTTCATAATCTATCTTCCCTTTCTTAATCAATCTTTTTGTTATTTTTTGCTGTCTTTTAAAGTTTTCCCAATCCTCTATCCTCCCACTATATTTGGCTACCTTATAAGCCCTTGTTTTTAGTCGAATACTATCCTTAATTTCTTTACTTAGCCACGGATGACTGTCTTTTCTTTTACACCCTTTTCTTCTCATAGATGGTACACACTGCAACCACGGTACGCCGGTGGTGGAGGGAGTGAATGTTTATGGTGGTGGGCTCCCGATCAAATGGACTGTTTTGTCCTGGATGGTGTCGAGCTTCTTGAGTTTTTTTGGAGCTGCACTCATCCAGGCAAGTGGAGAGTATTCCATCACACTCCTGACTTGTGCCTTGTAGGTGGTGAAGAGGCTTTGGGGAGTCAGGAGGTGAGACACTCACCGCAGAATACCCAGCCTCTGACCGGCTCTAGTAGCCACAGTATACATGTGCCTGGCCCAGTTAAGTTTTTTGTTAATGGTGGCAGTTGGGGCTCACTACGACTGATAACCCTAATCTTAAGTCAGTCGTAGCTACTGTCGAGACTGTCTGGAGGATTTATTTCCAGCCTGACTTTCATCTCCTGGTTCTACTAACTCTTGCGCTGCCTCTTAGCCTTCAGGGAAAATCCCCCCCGAGAGGTGGAGTCTTTCTGTGCAGTATTATCTGGTCATTATAACATTGTGGGAGCTTGCTGTGCGCAAATTGGCTGCCGCGTTTCCCACATTACAACAGTGACTCCACTTCAAAAGTACTTCATTGACTGTAAAGCACTTTGGGACGTCCAGTGGTCGTGAACGGCACTATATAAATGCAAGTCTTTCTTTTATTACCTGAGGCATGATATTGAAATGTCTGCTTCCTGCTAGTAGGATTTTCAAGATGGTGGATAGAATACACTGGAAAGATGTCAAACCTTGTTTATCTGAAAATGTGGGAGGTAACAAAGTATTGTCCCTATTTACAAACTAGAATAATGCTGATAGAAGCTAAATACTCACTGGTAATCCATTGAATACAGAATTCATCACACTCATAATTGGGGTCTATCCAACTGACTTGGGGCAGTGGTGATTCAGCCTGATCATTTGTGGGATTTAATTTCCCCTGGCAGTGCGCTAGTTAAAATGTTTGGGTAAAATTCCTTTGTGAGCTATTTTTAATGTGGTTGTTAACGTATTTGAAATAAGTGGGTGACAGTGTTAACCGTGGCTCAGTTGGTAGCACTCTCACCTCTGAGTTAGAAGATCTCACTCTGAGTGGGTTCAAGTCCCACTCCACAGACTCGAGCACAAAATCCAGAATGACACTCCAGTGCAGTACTGAGGAAACACTGCACTGTTGGAGGTGCCGTCTTTCAGGTGAGACGTTAAACTGAGATCCTGCCTGTCCTCTCGGGTGGACATAAAGTATCCCGTGGCATTATTTGAAGAAGAGCAGGGAAGTTCTGCCCAGTGTCCTGGCCAATATTTCTCTCTCAACCAACATCACCTAAGGAAGGATATAATTACCTTAGAGGGGGTGCAGCGAAGGCTCACTAGGTTGGAGGAGAGATTGAGTAGAATAGGTCTATGCTCTCTGGAGTTTAGAAGAATGAGAGGTGATCTCATTGAAACATAAGATTCTGAGGGGGATTGACAGAGTAGATGCTGAGAGGGTGTTTACCCTGGCTGGAGAGTCTAGAACTAGGGGGCATTGTCTCAGGAAAAGGGGTCGTCCATTTAGGACAGAGATGAGGAGAAATTTCTTCACTCAGAGGGTTGGGAATCTTTGGAATTCTCTACCCCAGAGGGCTATGGATGCTCAGTTATTGAGTATATTCAAGGCTGAGATAGATAGATTTTTGGACTCTAGGGAAATCAAGGGATATGGGGATCAGGCGGGAAAGTGGAGTTGAGGTTGAAGATCATCTATGATCTTATTGAATGGTGGAGCAGGCTCGAGGGGCCGTGTGGCCTACTCCTCCTAATTCTTATGTTCTTACTAAAACAAATTATTGTTGTTTTATTGCTGTTTATGGGATTTTGCTGTGCGCAAATTGGCTGCCGTGTTTCCTATATTACAAGAGTGATATTGGAATCAAAGATTGGCAGGCAAAACTGTAATCGAACAATGGGCTGCCTTTAAAGAGGAGATGGTTCAGATACAGTCGAGATACATTCCCACGAGGGGGAAAGGTAGGGCAACCAAAGCCAGAGCTCCCTGGATGACGAAAGATAGAGAGTAAGATGAAGCAGAAAAAGGGGGCGTATGACACGTCAGGTTGAGAATACAAGTTAAAACCAGGCTGAATTTAGAAAGTTCAGAGGGGAAGTGAAAAAGAAAATAAGAGAGGCAAAGAGAGAGTATGAGAATAGATTGGCAGCTAACATAAAAGGGAATCCAAAAGTCTTCTATAGGCATATAAATAGTAAACAGGTAGTAAGAGAAGAGCTGGGGCCGATTAGGGACCAAAATGGAGACCTACACATGGAGGCAGAGGGTATGGCTGAGGGTACTAAGTTAGTACTTTGCATCTGCCTTTACCAAGGATGAAGATGCTGCCAAAGTCATAGTGAAAGAGGAGGTAGTTGAGATACTGGATGGGATAAAAATTGATAGAGGAGGTACTAGAAAGGCTCGCTGTATTTAAAGTAGCTAAGTCACTAGGACTGGATGGGATGCATCCTAGGATGCTGAGGGAAGTAAAGGTGGAAATTGCAGAGGTACTGGCCATAATCTTCCATTCCTCCTTGGATACGGGGGTGGTGCCAGAGGACTGGAAAATTGCAAATGTTACACCCTTGTTCAAAAAAGGGGGTAACGATAAACACAGCAACTGCAGGCCAGTCAGTTTAACCTCGGTAGTAGGAAAGTTTTTAGAATCCAGGAGAAACTTAACAGTCACTTGGACAACTGTGGATTAATTAAGGAAAGCCAGCACGGATTTGTTAAAGGCAAATCGTGTTTAACTAACTTGATTGAGTTTTTTGATGATAACACAGAGGGTTGATGAGGGTAATGCGGTTGACGTGGTGTACATGGACTTCCAAAAGGCGTTTGCTAAAGTGCCACATAATAGGCTTGCCAGCAAAGTTGAAACCCATGGAATAAAAGGGACAGTGGCAGCATGCATACGAAATTGGCTAAGTGACAGGAAATAGAGAGTAGTGGTGAACGGCTGTTTATAGGACTGTAGGAAGGCACACATTGGGGTTCCCCAGGGGTCAGTACTAGGACCACAGCTTTTCTTAATATACAGGAAACTCTCTTTTAACTGGCACCTAAATATCCGGAAATCTCTCTTAACCGGCAAAATTCAGGAGTAGGCTCAGGTAAGTTTTACTATACAGTATATTAGTGGCCGTGTGGCTTTGCTCGCCTCAGAATACTGATTTGTCCCGTTTTGGGGGTACAGTGATCAGAATGGCAACCCCCCTCCTCTTAGAGTGTTTCTATCATTTATATTTGATGGAATATTGCAATAACAATTTTCCTATTTGAATTTCAATTGTCAGGTTAAAATAGCAGCGTCCTTCTCTAAAAGTGTGCATTCCTCGATATAAAGGGTGCGATGATGGTTGCGCTTGCCCCAAGCACTCTGCTCGGTTTCCACAAACTCTAAACAATTGTTAAAACAATTGGAATACTGTAAAGGTTTCCTCCCATCGTGTTAGTTTACTTTCCCTCTCCGGGTCCCAATTTTTAAGCCTGTGGCCGTGTACGGGGCTCTCGTACCTTGGTAAGCATACCTCTCTGTAATCCGGACTTTTTGATCAACCGGCACCACGCCGGTCCCGTCGGTGCCAGATAATAAAGAGTTTCCTGTACATTAATGACTTAGACTTGGGTGTGCAGGGCACAATTTCAAAATTTGCAGATGACACAAAACTTGGAAGTATAGTGAACAGTGAGGAGGATAGTGATAGACTTCAAGAGGACATAGACAGGCTGGTGGAATGGGCGGACACGTGGCAGATGAAATTTAATGCAGAAAAGTGCAAAGTGATACATTTTGGTAGGAAGAACGAGGAGAGGTAATATAAACTAAAGGGTACAATTCTAATGGGGATGTATGAACAGAGAGACCTAGGGGTATATGTGCACAAACCGTTAAAGGTGGCAGGACAGGTTGAGAAAGCGGTTAAAAAAAAAATACGGGATCCTGGGCTTCATGAATTGAATTGAGAGGTCGCACAACACCAGGTTATAGTCCTGAGGAAGGGGCAATCGATAGCTCCGAAAGCTTGTGATTTCAAATAAAACTGTTGGACTATAACCTGGTGTTGTGCGACCTCTCAATTTTGTCCACCCCAGTCCAACACCGGCATCTCCGCTTCATGAATAGAGGCAGAGTGTACAAAAGCAAGGAAGCTATGATGAACCTTTATAAAACACTGGTTCGGCCTCAACTGGAGTATTATGTCCAATTCTGGGCACCGCACTTTAGGAAGGATGTGAAGGCCTTAGAGAGGGTGCAGAAAAGATTTACAAGAATGGTTCCAGGGATGAGGGACTTCAGTTACATGGATAGACTGGAGAAGCTGGGGTTGTTCTCCTCAGAGCAGTGAAGGTTGAGAGGAGATTTGATAGAGGTGTTCAAAATCACGAGGGGTCTAGACAGAGTAGATAGAGAGAAACTGTTACCATTGGCAGAAGGATCGAGAACCAGAGGACACAGATTTAAGGTGATTGGCAGAAGAACCAAAGGCGACATGAGGAAAAACTTTTTTACTCAGCGAGTGGTTATGGTCTGGAATTCACTGCCTGAAAGGGTGGTGGAGGCAGATTCAATCGTGGCTTTCAAAAGGGAATTGGATAAGTACCTGAAGGAACATAATTTGCAGGGCTATGGGGAAAGGGCGGGGGAGTGGGACTAGCAGAGAGCCGGCACGGGCTGAATGGCCTCCTTCTGTGCTGTAACCATTCTATGATTCTGTGACTACACTCAAAAGTATTTAATTGGCTGTAAACCACTTTGGAACGTCTTGAGGTCATGAAAGACTCTGTATAAATGCAAGTCTTTCTTAAACTGGTTAATGACTGCACTAAAATACAACACAAAGTGAACTGTTAACCAATTACCTTCTGAGGAAGTTAAACTTCTAACTGGTTTACCAATTAGTATCCGCCAATTCTGATACCTTTTCATTTATTTAAATTGCTCAGCTCTGCTAATTCCATATGAAGTTATGATGCTTTAAAGTTTACTATTTTTGACAAGTTGAGAGAGAAGTAAAATCAGCCTTCACTTGTAATGGAAAATTTACAAATTGAGTGTGACATTTGGACTTTTGTTATAACCTCTAATATCAAGTACAAGCTGAACAATTTCAGCATTTAAATAGAAAGTGCATTCTCTAGTGACAGACTTCAGTCACAAACTATCTCAATTTTCCTGTTGATGCGTGTGAATCCTTGATTTTTGTTTTCACATCGCCTCGCCCTCCCCCTTTTTAAGGTAGAATTTTGCACATCTTCCTGGCTGACAGCCCTTCAGATCTCCCTCACTAAGGTGGTTGACCATCGAATCACGGCTGGGGTTGAGTGCTTCAGCTCTTGGTGCTGGCTGACAGCTGGGCTTGGAGCTGTTTTCATGCAGACTTCAGTGATAAGCTGATTTTGGGTGGGTCTTCCAAGATATTTTTAATAGTTGTATTGGTTCCAAGCACACTCTGTGAACATTCCATTCCCCAGTAAATAGATTAAATGTCAAATGGTTTTCGAGAGCTAGACTGATGCAGTAACCAAGGAGGGTATAATTAGAAAATATTGCACGGCAAGAAATGATCCGTAAACCCACCGGCTAATTTTAATTCTACAGTACTTGCTGTTTTTCACAAAACATACCCGTTGCTTGGAGATGATACCTGGGCCTGTAATGATGGAAGTTTCAGGATCTGTTGCATTAACTGTATGAACTAACAAAGGCTTAATACATTTAGCAGCTTGACAGCGTGAGGATTGCTTACGGTTTGCAGAAAAATTGTTTCAAAGTGTAAAATAGCTTTTTCTTTAGTAAAGTGAAGCATTTTGGCAATTGTCAGCCGTGGTTCGGTGGTAGCACTCTTGCCTCTGAGCCCACTCCAGAGACTTGAGCTCATAATCTAGGCTGACACTCCAGTGCAGTGCTGAGGGAGCGCTGCACTGTCGGAGGTGCCGTCTTTCGGATGAGACGTTAAACCCAGGCCCCGTCTGCCCTCTCAGGTGGATGTAAAAGATCCCATGGCACTATTCGAAGAAGAGCAGGGGAGTTCTCCCTGGCGTCCTGGCCAATATTTATCCCTTAATCAACATCACTAAAACAGATTTATTATCACATTGCTGTTTGTGGGAATTGCTGTGTGCAAATTGGCTGCCGCATTTCCTACTTTACAACAGTGACTACACTTCAGAAGTACTTCATTGACTGTGAAGGGGTTTTGGGACATTCTGAGGTCATGAAAGGTGCTTTAGAAATGCAAGTTTTTCTTTTCTCTCCTTTTTTTCTCCTCTTTTTCTTGTACTGACATGGGTGCAAGATGTTCAACAGTACTGTGGTGGACTGATGGGTATGAGGGGTAATAACTGGAGAGATGCTTTGGGTTAATGACCATGTCTTTGCTGATTCTCCGTTCCCTTGCATTGTCGGGTTCAGCAATAGCTCTTGGCAGTTTCCCTCCGATGAGATGATTGTTGTTGGATCTGGCCTGGTCCAATTTGAAAAAAATTTTTTTTTATTCGTTTCTGGGATCAGGACGTCCCTGGCAATGCCAGCATTTATTGCCCATCCCTAGTTGCCCTTGAGAAGGTGGTGGTGAGCCGCCGCCTTGAACCGCTGCAGTCCGTGTGGTGAAGGTACTCCCGCAGTGCTGTTAGGTGGGAAGTTCCAGGATTTTGACCCAGCGACGATGAAGGAACGGCGATATACTTCTAAGTCAGGATGGTGTGTGACTTGGAGGGGAACTTGGAGGTGGTGGTGTTCCCATGCGCCTGCTGCCCTTGTCCTTCGAGGTGGAAGAGGTCGCGGGTTTGAGAGGTGCTGCCGAAGAAGCCTTGGCGAGTTGCTGCAGTGTATCTTGTAGATGGTACACACTGCAGACACAGTACGCCGGTGGTGGAGGGAGTGAATGTTTAAGGTGGTGAATGGGGTGCCAATCAAGCGGGCTGCTTTGTCCTGGATGGTGTCGAGCTTCTTGTGTTGTTGGAGCTGCACTCATCCAGACAAGTGGAGAGTATCCCATCACACTCCTTACTTGTGCCTTGTAGATGGTGGAAAGGCTTTGGGGAGTCAGGAGGTGAGACACTATTGGACCAGGTTGCTGTGTTTTGGTGGTTCTAATCTCACGCAAATGGTCAACAAGTTTTGTTTTCCCTTTTCTTCCCTCTTTCCCTCTTCTTCCCCGCTGTCCTGCTGTGATGATTCTTGCTGGGGTAGTGTTCGACAGGCACGGGCCACATCTTAGTTCTTGTGTCAAGCGTCAACTCTTCATATGGGACTTAGCGTGAGTGTCAGAATGTGAGGAGGTTTCATGCATGAGCCAAGCCTGATCTCACCTGACATCCACACTTCCCAGAACGGATCATTAAATTCGGAGTGGGAACTCTGGATGTAGTCCCATCCTGAGCCCAAAGGTGCCAAGGCTTGTTGTGGTGCCCCAATGATATCATCTAACTCACGTGATAGTCACAAGTTGGAATCCTGTCCCCTCCTAACCCAGTGACATGGAGATCAGCTGACGCAGCACCGCAGCAACTTGCATTTATATAGCGCCTTTAACATAGTAAAACGTCCCAAAGCGCTTCACAGGAACATAATCAGACAAAAACTGATGTGAGCCAAAGAAGGAGATGTTAGGACAGGTGGCCTAAAGCTTGGTCAAAGAGGTAGGTTTTAAGGAGTGTCTTAAAGGAGGAGAGAAAGGTCGAGAGGTGGAGAGGTTTAGGGAGGGAATTCCAGAGCTTATGGCCCAGGCAGCTGAAGGCACGGTCAGGAGCTAATGTAGATCAGCGAACACAGACCAGGAATCTAACCTGGGTTCTATCCATATGGCTCGATTATAACCCCATTTTCAACAGGCCCATCGAGGAGCTAACAAATGTAGATTTTACCCAACTTTATTTACAGCTAATTCGGACAAGGCTCATTAATTATGGCTTTTAATCTGCCAGCTCTTAGACTAGGCTCACATATGAGAAATAAGGATCTGATTGAGGAACTGGGGGTGCTTTTCGCTCATGGATCCATACCCCAGGAAGGAGTTAATGAGTTCAGGAGAGATGGGGGGAATAAGCTTAATGTTTCAGCAGTAAACGGCAACTTGAGCTTCGCTTTAATTGTTGTACAGTACAATCCTCCAGCTATCCAAAAGCTCTTTCGTATCAAGGTGAGCTATCGTATACTGAGCTAGGTCGGGGTGCATAATTGGAGAAGGGAAATGCAGTAATTGCTGCTTTCAGTGTGGCCACCTAACAGTGGTATGGAAGTGAGGAAGGGATGAGTAGAGGGTATTGATCTGATACGATTAGATAAACCAGATTGGAGATGTTGCGCCAGGAATTAAGGTTCGAAACACAGAGTTTCAGTTTTACAGATTTCATTGTAGGAATGATGCTCACAGAGAGCACACTCAATGATATGAAGGCTGCGAGAGACCTTGTGTTACAGTTGCTGAACTCAAGTTACGGGGTGGCCAACCCTTGATCTCCCTCACTTCCTTACAATGACCTTGCTTTTTAAGCTCAGCTAAAAGTCCATGAGATCACCTCCCATCCATGACCCTTATTCCTAGTTTACATCTCCACCTCCAACCGCCCTTTCCCCTCAAGTCCTTGAATGTGTTGTCGCCTCCCAAATCCGTGCCCATCATTCCCAAAACTCCATGTTTGAATCACTCCAATCTGGTTTCTGCCCCGCCACAGTACCGAAACGGCTCTCATCAAAGTTACAAATGACATCCTCTGTGACCGTGGTGCACAATCCCTCCTCGTCCTTCTCGACCTGTCTGCGGCCTTTGACATGGTTGACCACTCCATCTTCCTGCAATGTCCAGCTCAGTGGAACTGCACTCGCCTAGTATCTATCTTGTATCTATCTAGTCATAGCCAGAGAATCGCCTGCAATGGCTTTTCTTCCCGCTCCTCTGGAGACCCCCAAGGATCTATCCTTGGCCCACTTCTATTTGTCAACGACATGATACCCCTCGGCGACATCATCCGAAAACACAGCATCCACATGTATGCTGACGACACCCAGCTCTACCTCACCACCACCTCTCTTCACCCCTCCACTGCCTCTGACATCCAGTATTAGATGAGCAGAAATTTCCTAAATATTGGGAAGACCGAAGCCATTGGCCCAGAAATTGGAGTTCGATGGTTGCCGCGGGGGTAAGGATCCCCCGCGATATCGCACTCCGCGCCTACCTTTATGGTTCGGGCCCACACGAACTTCAGTTCCTGGGCCTCTCCCTGGTGCCGGCGCGCAGTGTGTGCGTGTCCCAGAGGCGCAGTTAGTGCGATGCGACCTCTGGGATCACGTGGGCCAGTTAGAGCCAATGGCAGCACACCATCTTTCATTCATAGTTTTGACAGCAAGAGCTGTCAAAACTATGAATACAACAAGCCCCCAAAAGAACAGCTAAACCTCAATTAAATTTAAAAAAGCCATCACATTAATAAAATAACTATAGTTAAATAAATTAACCACTTTAAACAAAAATTTAAATTTTTGAAAAAATTTAAATTCTTTTTAAAAGTTATGAAAATAAACTTACCTTTCTTTAAAGTCTCTAAAAAAGATAAACCTGTTGAAAAAATGTTAAAATAATACTTAATTAACTACTTACCTTGTTAAAAGGGGGTCTTACGCCTGCTTTCTTTATGTGTAAAATCTTCAACACTTACCTGCGCGTTCAAACCTGAAAAAAAAACTAAGTGCGCTGCGTGCGCACAACCTGTAGTGCGCTCGCGGTTCACTTAGGAACCGCCCCCTTTGCAATACCCGAAGTGCCGGTTTCCCGCGCATGCGCAGTGCATGCAGGAAACCGGCACTTCGCGACCTAATACGCGAGAGTACACAGTGCGTACTCTTGCGTATTCGGTTTAATTTTCGGGCCATTGTCTTCGGTCCCCACCACAAACTCCATTCCCTTGGCTCCTGGTACAGCAACACCTTGATTTTTAAAATTCTCATCCTTGGTTTCAAATCCCTCCATGGCCTCGCCCCTCCCTATCTCTGTAACCCCCCCTCCAACCCTACAGCCCTCTGAGATCTCTGCGCTCCTCCAATTCTGGCCTCTTGTGTATCCCTGATTTTAATCACTCCACCATTGGGGGCTGTGCCTTCAGTTGCCGCGACTCTAAGCTGTGGAATTCCCTGCCTAAACCTCTCCACCTCGCTACCTCTCTCTCCTCCTTTAAGACGCTCCTTAAAACCTACCTCTTTGACCAAGCTTTTGGTCACCTGCCCTAAAATCTCCTCATGTGGCTCGGTGTCAACTTCTTTTTGATAACCGCTCCTGTGAAGTGCCTCAGGACGGTTTACTACGTCAAAGGCGCTATATAAATACTCACTTTTACTGCCGCGTTTCCTACATTGCAACAGTGACGACACTTCAAAAGTACTGCATTGGCCGTAAAGCGCTTTGGGACGTCCTGAGGTCATATAAATGCAACTCTTTCATAAAACCCTCCCACCGTATAGGACTAATCCCACTATGGGCTGATTTAAAGATGGTTACAGCCATGAAAGTTGTGTTCATGGCACGGCCTGTCAGGCTGTGAATCAGTCTGTGAATCCTCTCACTACTTCACACTGTTCTCCAAGGGAAGTGTGTGCAGAAACCACCACCACCACCAACATGCATCAATAAAGTGGAGGGCACTGGGAGACTGGGCAGATATTGCCAAGTTCAGATTTGCTCGGAGAGTAAGCAAAGGTGAGCAGAGATTGTTCAGAGATTGTTCACAGTTCTGAATTTTCTTTCCAGTGGACAGAAGTTGATTGAGAACGTGAATGTCTCGGTGTCATTTTCTGCAGAAGCAAGTGGGAACAAAGAGAAACAGAGTCCTCGTTTAAAATTAAAACTTTTGGCATCCAGTATTCAACATTAGTACTCAATAGCAAGTCAGATCCAAAACCAGACAAGTAACGACTCCAGGCACTTCTAACCCGCACCCACATCTGACAACCACTGCACAAAATACACACAATTCATCAAGCCACCTCATTATGCAAATTGCAAAAAGGAAGACAGGGTGGGAGTGATGACCGGGCTCAGACTTCACTCTCGGAATTCGTTTTACTCTCTCTCTCTGTTAGATTACCGCTCTATAATCTCTCTCTGTTAGATTACCGCTCTATAATCTCTCTCTATTAGATTACCGCTCTATAATCTCTCTCTATTAGATTACCGCTCTATAATCTCTCTCCCTATTAGATTACCGCTCTATAATCTCTCTCTCTGTTTGATTACCGCTCTATAATCTCTCTATTAGATTACCGCTCTATAATCTCTCTCTCTATTAGATTACCGCTCTATAATCTCTCTCTCTCTCTATTAGATTACCGCTCTATAATCTCTCTCGATTAGATTACCGCTCTATAATCTCTCTCTCTATTAGATTACCGCTCTATAATCTCTCTCTCTCTTAGATTACCGCTCTATAATCTCTCTCTGTTTGATTACCGCTCTATAATCTCTCTCTCTCTATTAGATTACCGCTCTATAATCTCTCTCTCTGTTAGATTACCGCTCTATAATCTCTTTCTATTAGATTACTGCTCTATAATCTCTCTCTATTAGATTACCGCTCCATAATCTCTCTCTATTAGATTACCGCTCTATAATCTCTCTCTATTAGATTACCGCTCTATAATCTCTCTATTAGATTACTGCTCGAAAATCTCTCTATTAGATTACCGCTCTATAATCTCTCTCTCTATTAGATTACCGCTCTATAATCTCTCTCTATTAGATTACCGCTCTGTAATCTCTCTCTCTATTAGATTACCTCTCTATAATCTCTCTCTATTAGATTACCGCTCTATAATCTCTCTCTATTAGATGACCGCTCTATAATCTCTCAATTAGATTACCGCTCTATAATCTCTCTCTATTAGATTACCGCTCTATAATCTCTCTCTCTATTAGATTACCACTCTATAATCTCTCTCTATTAGATTACCGCTCTATAATCTCTCTCTCTATTAGATTACCGCTCTATAATCTCTCTCTCTCTTAGATTAACGCTCTATAATCTCTCTCTGTTTGATTACCGCTCTATAATCTCTCTCTCTCTATTAGATTACCGCTCTATAATCTCTCTCTATTAGATTACTGCTCTATAATCTCTCTCTATTAGATTACCGCTCTGTAATCTCTCTCTATTAGATTACCTCTTTATAATCTCTCTCTATTAGATTACCGCTCTATAATCTCTCTCTATTAGATTACCGCTCTATAATCTCTCAATTAGATTACCGCTCTATAATCTCTCTCGCTTAGATTACCGCTCTATAATCTCTCTCTCTATTAGATTACCGCTCTATAATCTCTCTCTATTAGATTACCGCTCTATAATCTCTCTCTCTATTAGATTACTGCTGTATAATCACTCTCTCTATTAGATTACCGCTCTATAATCTCTCTCTATTAGATTACTGTTCTATAATCTCTCTCTATTAGATTACCGGTCCATAATCTCTCTCTCTATTAGATTACCGATCTATAATCTCTCTATTAGATTACCGCTCTATAATCTCTCTCTATTAGATTACCGCTCTATAATCTCTCTCTCTATTCGATTACCGCTCTATAATCGCTCTCTCTTTTAGATTACCGCTCTATAATCTCTCTCTATTAGATTACCGCTCTATAATCTCTCTCTATTAGATTACCGCTCTATAATCTCTCTCTCTCTTAGATTACCGCTCTATAATCTCTCTCTCTATCAGATTACCGCTCTATAATCTCTCTCTCTATTAGATTACCGCTCTATAATCTCTCTCTCTATTAGATTACCGCTCTATAATCTCTCTCTCTATTAGATTACCACTCTATAATCTCTCTCTCTATTAGATTACTGCTGTATAATCACTCTCTCTATTAGATTACCGCTCTATAATCTCTCTCTATTAGATTACCGCTCTATAATCTCTCTCTCTTAGATTACCGCTCTATAATCTCTCTCTCTATTAGATTACCGCTCTATAATCTCTCTCTCTATTAGATTACCGCTCTATAATCTCTCTCTTAGATTACCGCTCTATAATCTCTCTCTCTATTAGATTACCGCTCTATAATCTCTCTCTATTAGATTACCGCTCTATAATCTCTCTCTCTATTAGATTACCGCTCTATAATCTCTCTCTCTGTTTGATTACCGCTCTATAATCTCTCTCTCTATTAGATTACCGCTCTAAAATCTCTCTCTCTCTATTAGATTACCGCTCTATAATCTCTCTCGATTAGATTACCGCTCTATAATCTCTCTCTCAGATTACCGCTCTATAATCTCTCTCTGTTTGATTACCGCTCTATAATCTCTCTCTCTGTTTGATTACCGCTCTATAATCTCTCTCTCTCTGTTTGATTACCGCTCTATAATCTCTCTCTCTCTATTAGATTACCGCTCTATAATCTCTCTCTATTAGATTACTGCTCTATAATCTCTCTCTATTAGATTACCGCTCTATAATCTCTCACTATTAGATTACCGCTCTATAATCTCTCTATTAGATTACTGCTCGAAAATCTCTCTCTCTATTAGATTACCGCTCTATAATCTCTCTCTATTAGATTACCGCTCTGTAATCTCTCTCTCTATTAGATTACCTCTCTATAATCTCTCTCTATTAGATTACCGCTCTATAATCTCTCTCTATTAGATTACCGCTCTATAATCTCTCAATTAGATTACCGCTCTATAATCTCTCTCTTAGATTACCGCTCTATAATCTCTCTCTCTATTAGATTACCGCTCTATAATCTCTCTCTATTAGATTACCGCTCTATAATCTCTCTCTCTATTAGATTACTGCTGTATAATCACTCTCTCTATTAGATTACCGCTCTATAATCTCTCTCTATTAGATTACTGTTCTATAATCTCTCTCTATTAGATTACCGGTCCATAATCTCTCTCTCTGTTAGATTACCGCTCTATAATCTCTCTCGATTAGATTACTGCTCTATAATCTCTCTATTAGATTACCGCTCTATAATCTCTCTCTCTATTAGATTACCGCTCTATAATCTCTCTCTATTAGATTACCGCTCTATAATCTCTCTCTATTAGATTACCGCTCTATAATCTCTCTCTCTATTCGATTACCGCTCTATAATCGCTCTCACTTTTAGATTACCGCTCTATAATCTCTCTATTAGATTACCGCTCTATAATCTCTCTCTATTAGATTACCGCTCTATAATCTCTCTCTATTAGATTACCGCTCTATAATCTCTCTCTCTTAGATTACCGCTCTATAATCTCTCTCTCTCTTAGATTACCGCTCTATAATCTCTCTCTCTATCAGATTACCGCTCTATAATCTCTCTCTCTCTTAGATTACCGCTCTATAATCTCTCTCTCTATTAGATTACCGCTCTATAATCTCTCAATTAGATTACCGCTCTATAATCTCTCTCACTTTTAGATTACCGCTCTATAATCTCTCTCTCTATTAGATTACCACTCTATAATCACTCTCTCTTAGATTACCGCTCTATAATCTCTCTCTATTAGATTACCACTCTATAATCTCTCTCTATTAGATTACCACTCTATAATGTCTCTCTATTAGATTACCTCTCTATTAGATTACCGCTCTATAATCACTCTCTATTAGATTACCACTCTATAATCTCTCTCTCTATTAGTTTACCGCTCTATAATCACTCTCTATATTTGATTACTGCTCTATAATCTCTCTATTAGATTACCGCTCTATAATCTCTCTCTCTATTCGATTACCGCTCTATAATCGCTCTCACTTTTAGATTACCGCTCTATAATCTCTCTCTCTATTAGATTACCGCTCTATAATCTCTCTCTCTCTTAGATTACCGCTCTATAATCTCTCTCTCTATCAGATTACCGCTCTATAATCTCTCTCTCTATTAGATTACCGCTCTATAATCTCTCTCTCTATTAGATTACCGCTCTATAATCTCTCTCTCTATTAGATTACCACTCTATAATCTCTCTCTCTATTAGATTACTGCTGTATAATCACTCTCTCTATTAGATTACCGCTCTATAATCTCTCTCTATTAGATTACCGCTCTATAATCTCTCTCTCTTAGATTACCGCTCTATAATCTCTCTCTCTATTAGATTACCGCTCTATAATCTCTCTCTCTATTAGATTACCGCTCTATAATCTCTCTCTTAGATTACCGCTCTATAATCTCTCTCTCTATTAGATTACCGCTCTATAATCTCTCTCTATTAGATTACCGCTCTATAATCTCTCTCTCTATTAGATTACCGCTCTATAATCTCTCTCTCTGTTTGATTACCGCTCTATAATCTCTCTCTCTATTAGATTACCGCTCTAAAATCTCTCTCTCTCTATTAGATTACCGCTCTATAATCTCTCTCGATTAGATTACCGCTCTATAATCTCTCTCTCAGATTACCGCTCTATAATCTCTCTCTGTTTGATTACCGCTCTATAATCTCTCTCTGTTTGATTACCGCTCTATAATCTCTCTCTCTCTGTTTGATTACCGCTCTATAATCTCTCTCTCTCTATTAGATTACCGCTCTATAATCTCTCTCTATTAGATTACTGCTCTATAATCTCTCTCTATTAGATTACCGCTCTATAATCTCTCACTATTAGATTACCGCTCTATAATCTCTCTATTAGATTACTGCTCGAAAATCTCTCTCTCTATTAGATTACCGCTCTATAATCTCTCTCTATTAGATTACCGCTCTGTAATCTCTCTCTCTATTAGATTACCTCTCTATAATCTCTCTCTATTAGATTACCGCTCTATAATCTCTCTCTATTAGATTACCGCTCTATAATCTCTCAATTAGATTACCGCTCTATAATCTCTCTCTCTTAGATTACCGCTCTATAATCTCTCTCTCTATTAGATTACCGCTCTATAATCTCTCTCTATTAGATTACCGCTCTATAATCTCTCTCTCTATTAGATTACTGCTGTATAATCACTCTCTCTATTAGATTACCGCTCTATAATCTCTCTCTATTAGATTACTGTTCTATAATCTCTCTCTATTAGATTACCGGTCCATAATCTCTCTCTCTGTTAGATTACCGCTCTATAATCTCTCTCGATTAGATTACTGCTCTATAATCTCTCTATTAGATTACCGCTCTATAATCTCTCTCTCTATTAGATTACCGCTCTATAATCTCTCTCTATTAGATTACCGCTCTATAATCTCTCTCTATTAGATTACCGCTCTATAATCTCTCTCTCTATTCGATTACCGCTCTATAATCGCTCTCACTTTTAGATTACCGCTCTATAATCACTCTATTAGATTACCGCTCTATAATCTCTCTCTATTAGATTACCGCTCTATAATCTCTCTCTATTAGATTACCGCTCTATAATCTCTCTCTCTTAGATTACCGCTCTATAATCTCTCTCTCTCTTAGATTACCGCTCTATAATCTCTCTCTCTATCAGATTACCGCTCTATAATCTCTCTCTCTCTTAGATTACCGCTCTATAATCTCTCTCTCTATTAGATTACCGCTCTATAATCTCTCAATTAGATTACCGCTCTATAATCTCTCTCACTTTTAGATTACCGCTCTATAATCTCTCTCTCTATTAGATTACCACTCTATAATCACTCTCTCTTAGATTACCGCTCTATAATCTCTCTCTATTAGATTACCACTCTATAATCTCTCTCTATTAGATTACCACTCTATAATGTCTCTCTATTAGATTACCTCTCTATTAGATTACCGCTCTATAATCACTCTCTATTAGATTACCACTCTATAATCTCTCTCTCTATTAGTTTACCGCTCTATAATCACTCTCTATATTTGATTACTGCTCTATAATCTCTCTATTAGATTACCGCTCTATAATCTCTCTCTCTATTCGATTACCGCTCTATAATCGCTCTCACTTTTAGATTACCGCTCTATAATCTCTCTCTCTATTAGATTACCGCTCTATAATCTCTCTCTCTATTAGATTACCACTCTATAATCTCTCTCTCTATTAGATTACTGCTGTATAATCACTCTCTCTATTAGATTACCGCTCTATAATCTCTCTCTATTAGATTACCGCTCTATAATCTCTCTCTCTTAGATTACCGCTCTATAATCTCTCTCTCTATTAGATTACCGCTCTATAATCTCTCTCTCTATTAGATTACCGCTCTATAATCTCTCTTAGATTACCGCTCTATAATCTCTCTATTAGATTACCGCTCTATAATCTCTCTCTATTAGATTACCGCTCTATAATCTCTCTCTCTATTAGATTACCGCTCTATAATCTCTCAATTAGATTACCGCTCTATAATCTCTCTCCCTATTAGATTACCGCTCTATAATCTCTCTCTCTGTTTGATTACCGCTCTATTATCTCTCTCTCTATTAGATTACCGCTCTATAATCTCTCTCTCTATTAGATTACCGCTCTATAATCTCTCTCTCTCTATTAGATTACCGCTCTATAATCTCTCTCGATTAGATTACCGCTCTATAATCTCTCTCTCTATTAGATTACCGCTCTATAATCTCTCTCTCTCTTAGATTACCGCTCTATAATCTCTCTCTGTTTGATTACCGCTCTATAATCTCTCTCTCTCTATTAGATTACCGCTCTATAATCTCTGTCTATTAGATTACTGCTCTATAATCTCTCTCTATTAGATTACCGCTCCATAATCTCTCTCTATTAGATTACCGCTCTATAATCTCTCTCTATTAGATTACCGCTCTATAATCTCTCTATTAGATTACTGCTCGAAAATCTCTCTATTAGATTACCGCTCTATAATCTCTCTCTCTATTAGATTACCGCTCTATAATCTCTCTCTATTAGATTGCCGCTCTGTAATCTCTCTCTCTATTAGATTACCTCTCTATAATCTCTCTCTATTAGATTACCGCTCTATAATCTCTCTCTATTAGATTACCGCTCTATAATCTCTCAATTAGATTACCGCTCTATAATCTCTCTCTCTTAGATTACCGCTCTATAATCTCTCTCTCTATTAGATTACCGCTCTATAATCTCTCTCTATTAGATTACCGCTCTATAATCTCTCTCTCTATTAGATTACCGCTCTATAATCACTCTCTATATTTGATTACTGCTCTATAATCTCTCTATTAGATTACCGCTCTATAATCTCTCTCTCTATTCGATTACCGCTCTATAATCGCTCTCACTTTTAGATTACCGCTCTATAATCTCTCTCTCTATTAGATTACCGCTCTATAATCTCTCTCTCTATTAGATTACCACTCTATAATCTCTCTCTCTATTAGATTACTGCTGTATAATCACTCTCTCTATTAGATTACCGCTCTATAATCTCTCTCTATTAGATTACCGCTCTATAATCTCTCTCTCTTAGATTACCGCTCTATAATCTCTCTCTCTATTAGATTACCGCTCTATAATCTCTCTCTCTATTAGATTACCGCTCTATAATCTCTCTTAGATTACCGCTCTATAATCTCTCTATTAGATTACCGCTCTATAATCTCTCTCTATTAGATTACCGCTCTATAATCTCTCTCTCTATTAGATTACCGCTCTATAATCTCTCAATTAGATTACCGCTCTATAATCTCTCTCCCTATTAGATTACCGCTCTATAATCTCTCTCTCTGTTTGATTACCGCTCTATTATCTCTCTCTCTATTAGATTACCGCTCTATAATCTCTCTCTCTATTAGATTACCGCTCTATAATCTCTCTCTCTCTATTAGATTACCGCTCTATAATCTCTCTCGATTAGATTACCGCTCTATAATCTCTCTCTCTATTAGATTACCGCTCTATAATCTCTCTCTCTCTTAGATTACCGCTCTATAATCTCTCTCTGTTTGATTACCGCTCTATAATCTCTCTCTCTCTATTAGATTACCGCTCTATAATCTCTCTCTATTAGATTACTGCTCTATAATCTCTCTCTATTAGATTACCGCTCCATAATCTCTCTCTATTAGATTACCGCTCTATAATCTCTCTCTATTAGATTACCGCTCTATAATCTCTCTATTAGATTACTGCTCGAAAATCTCTCTATTAGATTACCGCTCTATAATCTCTCTCTCTATTAGATTACCGCTCTATAATCTCTCTCTATTAGATTGCCGCTCTGTAATCTCTCTCTCTATTAGATTACCTCTCTATAATCTCTCTCTATTAGATTACCGCTCTATAATCTCTCTCTATTAGATTACCGCTCTATAATCTCTCAATTAGATTACCGCTCTATAATCTCTCTCTCTTAGATTACCGCTCTATAATCTCTCTCTCTATTAGATTACCGCTCTATAATCTCTCTCTATTAGATTACCGCTCTATAATCTCTCTCTCTATTAGATTACTGCTGTATAATCACTCTCTCTATTAGATTACCGCTCTATAATCTCTCTCTATTAGATTACTGTTCTATAATCTCTCTCTATTAGATTACCGGTCCATAATCTCTCTCTCTATTAGATTACCGCTCTATAATCTCTCTCGATTAGATTACCGCTCTAAAATCTCTCTCTCTATTAGATTACCGCTCTATAATCTCTCTCTCTATTAGATTACCGCTCTATAATCTCTCTCGATTAGATTACCGCTCTATAATCTCCCTCTATTAGATTACCGCTCTATAATCTCTCTCTCTATTAGATTACCGCTCTATAATCTCTCTCTCTATTAGATTACCGCTCTATAATCTCTCTCTCTATTAGATTACCGCTTTATAATCTCTCTCTCTCTATTAGATTACCGCTCTATAATCTCTATTAGATTACCGCTCTATAATCACTCTCTCTATTAGATTACCGCTCTATAATCTCTCTCTATTAGATTACCGCTCTGTAATCTCTCTCGCTATTAGATTACCGCTCTATAATCTCTCTATTAGATTACCGCTCTATAATCTCTCTATTAGATTACTGCTCTATAATCTCTCTCTCTATTAGATTACCGCTTTATAATCTCTCTCTCTCTATTAGATTACCGCTCTATAATCTCTATTAGATTACCGCTCTATAATCTCTCTCTATTAGATTACCGCTCTATAATCTCTCTATTAGATTACCGCTCTATAATCTCTCTCTATTAGATTACCGCTCTATAATCTCTCTCTCTCTATTCGATTACCGCTCTGTAATCTCTCTCTATTAGATTACCGCTCTATAATCTCTCTATTAGATTACCGCTCTATAATCTCTCTCTATTAGATTACCGCTCTATAATCTCTCTCTCTCTTAGATTACCGCTCTATAATCTCTCTCTATTAGATTACCGCTCTATAATCTCTCTCTCTATTAGATTACCGCTCTGTAATCACTCTCTCTATTAGATTACCGCTCTATAATCACGTTCTCTATTAGATTACTGCTCTATAATCTCTCTCTATTAGATTACCGCTCTATAATCTCTCTCTCTATTAGATTACCGCTGTATAATCTCTCTCTCTATTAGATTACCGCTCTATAATCTCTATTAGATTACTGCTCTATAATCACTCTCTCTATTAGATTACCGCTCTATAATCACACTCTCTATTAGATTACCGCTCTATAATCACTCTCTCTATTAGATTACCGCTCTATAATCTCTCTCTCTATTAGATTACCGCTCTATAATCTCTCTCTCTTAGATTACCGCTCTATATCTCTCTCTATTAGATTACCGCTCTATAATCTCTCTCTATTAGATTACTGCTCTATAATCTCTCTCTCTATTAGATTACCACTCTATAATTACTCTCTCTATTAGATTACCACTCTATAATCTCTCTCTATTAGATTACCGCTCTATAATCTCTCTCTCTATTAGATTACCGCTCTATAATCTCTGTCTATTAGATTACCGCTCTATAATCACTCTCTCTTAGATTACCGCTCTATAATCTCTCTCTATTAGATTACCACTCTATAATCTCTCTCTATTAGATTACCGCTCTATAATCTCTCTCTATTAGATTACCGCTCTATAATCTCTCTCTCTATTAGTATACTGCTCTATAATCACTCTCTATATTTGATTACTGCTCTATAATCTCTCTCTCTATTAGATTACCGCTCTATAATCACTCTCTCTCTATTAGATTACCGCTCTATAATCTCTCTCCCTCTCTATTAGATTACCGCTCTATAATCTCTCTCTCTATTAGATTACCGCTCTATAATCTCTCTATTAGATTACCGATCTATAATCTCTCTCTCTATTAGATTACCGCTCTATAATCTCTCTCTATTAGATTACCGCTCTATAATCTCTCTCTATTAGATTACCGCTCTATAATCAATCTCTCTATTAGATTACCACTCTATAATGTCTCTCTATTAGATTACCGCTCTATAATCACTCTCTATTAGATTACCACTCTATAATCTCTCTCCCTATTAGTTTACCGCTCTATAATCACTCTCTATATTTGATTACTGCTCTATAATCTCTCTCTCTATTAGATTACCGCTCTATAATCTCTCTCTTAGATTACCGCTCTATAATCTCTCTCAATTAGATTACCGCTCTATAATCTCTCTATTAGATTACCGCTCTATAATTACTCTCTCTATTAGATTACCGCTCTATAATCTCTCTCTATTAGATTACCGCTCTATAATCTCTCTCTCTATTAGATTACCGCTCTATAATCTCTCTCTATTAGATTACCGCTCTATAATCTCTCTCTCTATTAGATTACCGCTCTATAATCACTCTCTCTATTAGATTACCGCTCTATAATCTCTCTCTTTTAGATTACCGCTCTATAATCACTCTCTCTATTAGATTACCGCTCTATAATCTCTCTCTCTATTAGATTACCGCTCTATAATCTCTCTCTCTATTAGATTACCGCTCTATAATCACTCTCTCTATTAGATTACCGCTCTATAATCTCTCTCTCTATTAGATTACCGCTCTATAATCTCTCTCTCTCTATTAGATTACCGCTCTATAATCTCTCTCTCTATTTGATTACTGCTGTATAATCTCTCTCTCTATTAGATTACCGCCCTATAATCTCTCTCTCTATTAGATTACCGCTCTATAATCACTCTCTCTATTAGATTACCGCTCTATAATCTCTCTCTCTATTAGATTACCGCTCTGTAATCTCTCTCTCTATTAGATTACCGCTCTATAATCTCTCTCTCTATTAGATTACCGCTCTATAATCACTCTCTCTATTAGATTACCGCTCTATAATCTCTCTCTATTAGATTATAGCTCTATAATCTCTCTCTATTAGATTATAGCTCTATAATCTCTCTCTATTAGATTACCGCTCTATAATCTCTCTCTATTAGATTATAGCTCTATAATCTCTCTCTATTAGATTATAGCTCTATAATCTCAATTAGATTACCGCTCTATAATCTCTCTATTAGATTACCGCTCTATAATCTCTCTCTCTCTATTAGATTACCGCTCTATGGGGTAGAAATTAGGTCGCGCCCCATTTGGGGCGCAAATATCGTCTGGACGCAAATATTAGCGCCTGGCGCTAATTATCGGCACTGACTGGAAACTTCACTTTTACCGCCCCGGGAGGTGAGTGGAGCGCGAAAGCAGGCGCTGCACACCTGTCTTAAGGCGCAAAGGCCAAGGAGTGAGGCGCTAACTCAGAGCGCTGGCGAAGCTCATGTAATGTCAGTCAGCAATGGAACACACACACAATGGAACGGGCCAGTTCTTAAAGGGGATGGTTAATCTTGCTTTCCATCCACATCCTGTTCATTGCAGCCTTGAATCTCGGCCTGGAGAGACTTGCACATCAAATGTGCTGGAAAGAACAATGGAGAGTACCAGGCAAAGAGCTCAGAGTGCAGCTCCCACAGTCTCTGCTAAATCGATACAAGGAATGGCAGATCAAAATGAACCTGCAAAGTGCTGCTCAGTACCCAAAACTCCTTCATACAACGTTGAATCTCTCCAGAAGTCTCTCCCTCTCTCTCAGAATGCGCAGTTCAAAAATGCCACCAACAATAAAAGACAGGAAGAGGACCCCTTTAAATAGCGCCACCCCCAGCCCCACAGCGATTGATAGCGTTCCAGTCTTCTGGTCGTTGGATGCGCCAGGCGGTAAGGCAGGGGGCGCCACTCAATTTCCGCTCCGGGGCGCCACAAGGGCGTTGCACCATGGAATGACGTCACAATCTGCGCGCGCAGGTGGTCGCAGCGGTAAGTTTTAGCGCCGCCGCACAATCTCAAGTTAAGTTCTCGAGCGGCGCAAACATCGCTGCGCCCGGGCGTTAGCGGCTTTGCGCCCCATTAGCGCCCTCTTAAGGCGCTAACGGGAGGCGCAACCAACTGAATTTTTACCCCTATATCTCTCTATTAGATTACCGCTCTATAATCTCTATTAGATTACTGCTCTATAATCTCTCTCTCTATTAGATTACCGCTCTATAATCTCTGTCTATTAGATTACCGCTCTATAATCACTCTCTCTATCAGATAACCGCTCTATAATCACTCTCTCTATTAGATTACCACTCTATAATCTCTCTCTATTACATTACCACTCTATAATCTCTCTCTATTAGATTACCGCTCTATAATCTCTCTCTCTATCAGATTACGCTCTATAATCACTCTCTCTCTATTAGATTACCGCTCTATAATCTCTCTCTCTATTAGATTACCGCTCTATAATCTCTCTCTATTAGATTACCGCTCTATAATCTCTCTCTCTATCAGATTACCGCTCTATAATCTCTCTCTCTATTAGATTACCGCTCTATAATCTCTCTCTAGTAGATTACCGCTCTATAATCTCTCTCTCTATTTGATTACTGCTGTATAATCTCTCTCTCTATTAGATTACCGCCCTATAATCTCTCTCTCTATTAGATTACCGCTCTATAATCTCTCTCTATTAGATTACTGCTGTATAATCACTCTCTCTATTAGATTACCGCTCTATAATCACTCTCTCTATTAGATTACCGCTCTATAATCTCTCTCTCTATTAGATTACCGCTCTGTAATCTCTCTCTCTATTAGATTACCGCCCTATAATCTCTCTCTCTATTAGATTACCGCTCTATAATCTCTATTAGATTACCACTCTATAATCACTCTCTCTATTAGATTACCGCTCTATAATCACTCTCTCTATTAGATTACCGCTCTATAATCACTCTATTAGATTACCGGTCTATAATCTCTCTCAATTAGATTACCGCTCTATAATCTCTCTATTAGATTACCGCTCTATAATCACTCTCTCTATTAGATTACCGCTCTATATCTCTCTCTATTAGATTACCGCTCTATAATCTCTCTATTAGATTACTGCTCTATAATCTCTCTCTCTATTAGATTACCACTCTATAATTACTCTCTCTATTAGATTACCGCTCTATAATCTCTCTCTCTATTCGATTACCGCTCTATAATCTCTCTCTTAGATTACCGCTCCATAATCTCTCTCTTAGATTACCGCTCTATAATCTCTATTAGATTACCGCTCTATAATCTCTCTCTATTAGATTACCACTCTATAATGTCTCTCTATTAGATTACCTCTCTATTAGATTACCGCTCTATAATCTCTCTCTATTAGATTACCACTCTATAATCTCTCTCTATTAGATTACTGCTCTATAATCTCTCTCTCTATTAGATTACCGCTCTATAATCTCTCTCTCTATTAGATTACCGCTCTATCATCTCTCTCTATTAGATTACCACTCTATAATGTCTCTCTATTAGATTACCGCTCTATAATCTCTCTCTCTATTAGATTACCGCTCTATAATCACTCTCTCTATTAGATTACCGCTCTATAATCTCTCTATTAGATTACCGCTCTATAATCTCTCTCTCTATTAGATTACCGCTCTATAATCTCTCTCTCTATTAGATTACCGCTCTATAATCTCTCTCTATTGGATTACCGCTCTATAAACTCTGTCTCTATTAGATTACCGATCTATAATCTCTCTCTCTATTAGATTACCACTCTATAATCACTCTCTCTATTAGATTACTGCTCTATAATCTCTCTCTCTATTAGATTACCGCTCTATAATCTCTCTCTATTAGATTACCACTCTATAATCTCTCTCTATTAGATTACCGCTCTATAATCTCTCTATTAGATTACCGCTCTATAATCTCTCTCTCTATTAGTTTACCGCTCTATAATCTCTCTCAATTAGATTACCTCTCTATTAGATTACCGCTCTATAATCACTCTCTCTCTATTAGATTTACGCTCTATAATCTCTCTCTCTATTAGATTACCGCTCTATAATCTCTCTCTATTAGATTACCGCTCTATAATCTCTCTCTCTATTTGATTATCGCTCTATAATCTCTCTCTATTAGATTACCGCTCTATAATCTCTCTCTATTAGATTACCGCTCTATAATCTCTCTCTCTATTAGTTTACTGCTCTATAATCACTCTCTATATTTGATTACCGCTCTATAATCTCTCTCTCTATTAGATTACCACTCTATAATCACTCTCTCTATTAGATTACCGCTCTTTAATCTCTCTCTCTCTATTAGATTACCGCTCTATAATCTCTCTCTCTATTAGATTACCGCTCTATAATCACTCTCTCTCTATTAGATTACCGCTCTATAATCTCTCTCTCTATTAGATTACCGCTCTATAATCTCTCTCTCTATTAGATTACCGATCTATAATCTCTCTCTCTATTAGATTACCGCTCTATAATCTCTGTCTATTAGATTACCGCTCTATAATCTCTCTATTAGATTACCGATCTATAATCTCTCTCTCTATTAGATTACCGCTCTATAATCACTCTCTCTATTAGATTACTGCTCTATAATCTCTCTCTCTATTAGATTACCGCTCTATAATCTCTCTCTCTCTTAGTTTACCGCTCTATAATCTCTCTCTTAGATTACCGCTCTATGATCTCTCTCAATTAGATTACCGCTCTATAATCACTCTCGCTATTAGATTACCGCTCTATAATCTCTCTCTCTATTTGATTATCGCTCTATAATCTCTCTCTATTAGATTACCGCTCTATAATCTCTCTCTATTAGATTACCACTCTATAATCTCTCTCTATTAGATTACCGCTCTATAATCTCTCTCTCTATTAGTTTACTGCTCTATAATCACTCTCTATATTTGATTACCGCTCTATAATCTCTCTCTCTCTATTAGATTACCGCTCTATAATCTCTCTCTCTCTCTATTAGATTACCGCTCTATAATCTCTCTCTCTATTAGTTTACCGCTCTATAATCTCTCTCTTAGATTACCGCTCTATGATCTCTCTCAATCAGATTACCGCTCTATAATCACTCTCTCTATTAGATTACCGCTCTATAATCTCTCTCTCTCTATTAGATTACCGCTCTATAATCTCTCTATCAGATTACCGCTCTATAATCCATCTCTCTATTAGATTACCGCTCTATAATCACTCTCTCTATTAGATTACCGCTCTATAATCTCTCTCTCTCTATTAGATTTCCGCTCTATAATCTCTCTCTCTCTTAGTTTACCGCTCTATAATCTCTCTCTTAGATTACCGCTCTATGATCTCTCTCAATTAGATTACCGCTCTATAATCTCTCTATTAGATTACCGCTCTATAATCACTCTCTCTATTAGATTACCGCTCTATCATCACTCTCTATTAGATTACCACTGTATAATCTCTCTCTATTAGATTACCGCTCAATAATCTCTCTCTATCAGATTACCGCTCTATAATCTCTCTCTCTCTATTAGTTTACCGCTCTATAATCTCTCTCTTAGATTACCGCTCTATGATCTCTCTCAATTAGATAACCGCTCTATAATCACTCTCTCTATTAGATTACCGCTCTATAATCTCTCTCTCTCTATTGGATTACCGCTCTATAATCTCTCTCTCTATTAGATTACCGCTCTATAATCTCTCTCTATTAGATTACCGCTCTATAATCTCTCTCTCTATTAGATTACCGCTCTATAATCTCTCTCTCTATTAGTTTACTGCTCTATAATCACTCTCTATATTTGATTACATAGAAACATAGAAACATAGAATCTAGGAGCAGGAGTAGGCCATTCGGCCCGTCGAGCCTGCTCCGCCATTCAATACGATCATGGCTGATCATCCAAATCCAGTACCCTGTCCCTGCTTTAATCCCCACAGTACACATATCCCACCCTACCCCCGTAACCCCACGTATTTAATTCCCCCTAACATATCCCATCCTATCCCCATAACCCCACATATTTAATCCCCCCTTACACTAAGGGTCAATTTATCATAGCCAAATCAACCTAACCCACACATTTTTGGACTGTGGGAGGAAACCGGAGCACCCGGAGGAAACCCACGCAGACACGGGGAGAATGTGCAAACTCCACACAGACAGTCACCCGAGGTCAGATTCGAACCCGGGTCTCTGGCGCTGTGAGGCACCAGTGCTAACCACTATGCCACCGTGTTGCCATTACCACTCTATAATCTCTCTCTTAGATTACCGCTCTATAATGTCTCTCTATTAGATTACCTCTCTATTAGATTACCGCTCTATAATCTCTCTCTCTATTAGATTACCGCTCTGTAATCTCTCTCTCTATTAGATTACCGCTCTATAATCTCTCTCTCTCTATTAGATTACCGCTCTATAATCTCTCTCTCTATTTGATTACTGCTGTATAATCTCTCTCTCTATTAGATTACCGCCCTATAATCTCTCTCTCTATTAGATTACCGCTCTATAATCTCTCTCTATTAGATTACTGCTGTATAATCACTCTCTCTATTAGATTACCGCTCTATAATCACTCTCTCTATTAGATTACCGCTCTATAATCTCTCTCTCTATTAGATTACCGCTCTGTAATCTCTCTCTCTATTAGATTACCGCTCTATAATCTCTCTCTCTATTAGATTACCGCCCTATAATCTCTCTCTCTATTAGATTACCGCTCTATAATCTCTCTCTATTAGATTACCGCTCTATCATCTCTCTCTATTAGATTACTGCTGTATAATCACTCTCTCTATTAGATTACCGCTCTATAATCACTCTCTCTATTAGATTACCGCTCTATAATCTCTCTCTCTATTAGATTACCGCTCTGTAATCTCTCTCTCTATTAGATTACCGCTCTATAATCACTCTCTCTATTAGATTACCGCTCTATAATCTCTCTCTATTAGATTATAGCTCTATAATCACTCTCTCTATTAGATTACCGCTCTATAATCACTCTCTCTATTAGATTACCGCTCTATAATCACTCTATTAGATTACCGGTCTATAATCTCTCTCAATTAGATTATAGCTCTATAATCTCTCTCAATTAGATTACCGCTCTATAATCTCTCTATTAGATTACCGCTCTATAATCTCTCTCTCTCTATTAGATTACCGCTCTATGGGGTAGAAATTAGGTCGCGCCCCATTTGGGGCGCAAATATCGTCTGGACGCAAATATTAGCGCCTGGCGCTAATTATCGGCACTGACTGGAAACTTCACTTTTACCGCCCCGGGAGGTGAGTGGAGCGCGAAAGCAGGCGCTGCACACCTGTCTTAAGGCGCAAAGGCCAAGGAGTGAGGCGCTAACTCAGAGCGCTGGCGAAGCTCATGTAATGTCAGTCAGCAATGGAACACACACACAATGGAACGGGCCAGTTCTTAAAGGGGATGGTTAATCTTGCTTTCCATCCACATCCTGTTCATTGCAGCCTTGAATCTCGGCCTGGAGAGACTTGCACATCAAATGTGCTGGAAAGAACAATGGAGAGTACCAGGCAAAGAGCTCAGAGTGCAGCTCCCACAGTCTCTGCTAAATCGATACAAGGAATGGCAGATCAAAATGAACCTGCAAAGTGCTGCTCAGTACCCAAAACTCCTTCATACAACGTTGAATCTCTCCAGAAGTCTCTCCCTCTCTCTCAGAATGCGCAGTTCAAAAATGCCACCAACAATAAAAGACAGGAAGAGGACCCCTTTAAATAGCGCCACCCCCAGCCCCACAGCGATTGATAGCGTTCCAGTCTTCTGGTCGTTGGATGCGCCAGGCGGTAAGGCAGGGGGCGCCACTCAATTTCCGCTCCGGGGCGCCACAAGGGCGTTGCACCATGGAATGACGTCACAATCTGCGCGCGCAGGTGGTCGCAGCGGTAAGTTTTAGCGCCGCCGCACAATCTCAAGTTAAGTTCTCGAGCGGCGCAAACATCGCTGCGCCCGGGCGTTAGCGGCTTTGCGCCCCATTAGCGCCCTCTTAAGGCGCTAACGGGAGGCGCAACCAACTGAATTTTTACCCCTATATCTCTCTATTAGATTACCGCTCTATAATCTCTATTAGATTACTGCTCTATAATCACTCTCTCTATCAGATAACCGCTCTATAATCACTCTCTCTATTAGATTACCACTCTATAATCTCTCTCTATGATATTACCACTCTATAATCTCTCTCTATTAGATTACCGCTCTATAATCTCTCTCTCTATTAGATTACGCTCTATAATCACTCTCTCTCTATTAGATTACCGCTCTGTAATCTCTCTCTCTATTAGATTACCGCTCTATAATCTCTCTCTATTAGATTACCGCTCTATAATCTCTCTCTCTATTAGATTACCGCTCTATAATCTCTCTCTATTAGATTACCGCTCTATAATCTCTCTCTCTATTTGATTACTGCTGTATAATCTCTCTCTCTATTAGATTACCGCCCTATAATCTCTCTCTCTATTAGATTACCGCTCTACAATCTCTCTCTATTAGATTACTGCTGTATAATCACTCTCTCTATTAGATTACCGCTCTATAATCACTCTCTCTATTAGATTACCGCTCTATAATCTCTCTCTCTATTAGATTACCGCTCTGTAATCTCTCTCTCTATTAGATTACCGCTCTATAATCTCTCTCTCTATTTGATTACTGCTGTATAATCTCTCTCTCTATTAGATTACCGCCCTATAATCTCTCTCTCTATTAGATTACCGCTCTATAATCTCTATTAGATTACCACTCTATAATCACTCTCTCTATTAGATTACCGCTCTATAATCTCACTCTCTATTAGATTACCGCTCTATAATCACTCTATTAGATTACCGGTCTATAATCTCTCTCAATTAGATTATAGCTCTATAATCTCTCTCAATTAGATTACCGCTCTATAATCACTCTCTCTATTAGATTACCGCTCTATATCTCTCTCTATTAGATTACCGCTCTATAATCTCTCTATTAGATTACTGCTCTATAATCTCTCTCTCTATTAGATTGCCGCTCTATATCTCTCTCTATCAGATTACCGCTCTATAATCTCTCTCTCTATTAGATTACCGCTCTATAATCTCTCTCTATTAGATTACCGCTCTATAATCTCTCTCTCTATTTGATTACTGCTGTATAATCTCTCTCTCTATTAGATTACCGCCCTATAATCTCTCTCTCTATTAGATTACCGCTCTATAATCTCTCTCTATTAGATTACTGCTGTATAATCACTCTCTCTATTAGATTACCGCTCTATAATCACTCTCTCTATTAGATTACCGCTCTATAATCTCTCTCTCTATTAGATTACCGCTCTGTAATCTCTCTCTCTATTAGATTACCGCTCTATAATCTCTCTCTCTATTTGATTACTGCTGTATAATCTCTCTCTCTATTAGATTACCGCCCTATAATCTCTCTCTCTATTAGATTACCGCTCTATAATCTCTATTAGATTACCACTCTATAATCACTCTCTCTATTAGATTACCGCTCTATAATCACTCTCTCTATTAGATTACCGCTCTATAATCACTCTATTAGATTACCGGTCTATAATCTCTCTCTATTAGATTATAGCTCTATAATCTCTCTCAATTAGATTACCGCTCTATAATCTCTCTATTAGATTACCGCTCTATAATCTCTCTCTCTCTATTAGATTACCGCTCTATGGGGTAGAAATTAGGTCGCGCCCCATTTGGGGCGCAAATATCGTCTGGACGCAAATATTAGCGCCTGGCGCTAATTATCGGCACTGACTGGAAACTTCACTTTTACCGCCCCGGGAGGTGAGTGGAGCGCGAAAGCAGGCGCTGCACACCTGTCTTAAGGCGCAAAGGCCAAGGAGTGAGGCGCTAACTCAGAGCGCTGGCGAAGCTCATGTAATGTCAGTCAGCAATGGAACACACACACAATGGAACGGGCCAGTTCTTAAAGGGGATGGTTAATCTTGCTTTCCATCCACATCCTGTTCATTGCAGCCTTGAATCTCGGCCTGGAGAGACTTGCACATCAAATGTGCTGGAAAGAACAATGGAGAGTACCAGGCAAAGAGCTCAGAGTGCAGCTCCCACAGTCTCTGCTAAATCGATACAAGGAATGGCAGATCAAAATGAACCTGCAAAGTGCTGCTCAGTACCCAAAACTCCTTCATACAACGTTGAATCTCTCCAGAAGTCTCTCCCTCTCTCTCAGAATGCGCAGTTCAAAAATGCCACCAACAATAAAAGACAGGAAGAGGACCCCTTTAAATAGCGCCACCCCCAGCCCCACAGCGATTGATAGCGTTCCAGTCTTCTGGTCGTTGGATGCGCCAGGCGGTAAGGCAGGGGGCGCCACTCAATTTCCGCTCCGGGGCGCCACAAGGGCGTTGCACCATGGAATGACGTCACAATCTGCGCGCGCAGGTGGTCGCAGCGGTAAGTTTTAGCGCCGCCGCACAATCTCAAGTTAAGTTCTCGAGCGGCGCAAACATCGCTGCGCCCGGGCGTTAGCGGCTTTGCGCCCCATTAGCGCCCTCTTAAGGCGCTAACGGGAGGCGCAACCAACTGAATTTTTACCCCTATATCTCTCTATTAGATTACCGCTCTATAATCTCTATTAGATTACTGCTCTATAATCTCTCTCTCTATTAGATTACCGCTCTATAATCTCTGTCTATTAGATTACCGCTCTATAATCACTCTCTCTATCAGATAACCGCTCTATAATCACTCTCTCTATTAGATTACCACTCTATAATCTCTCTCTATGACATTACCACTCTATAATCTCTCTCTATTAGATTACCGCTCTATAATCTCTCTCTCTATTAGATTACGCTCTATAATCACTCTCTCTCTATTAGATTACCGCTCTGTAATCTCTCTCTCTATTAGATTACCGCTCTATAATCTCTCTCTATTAGATTACTGCTCTATAATCTCTCTCTCTATTAGATTACCGCTCTATAATCTCTCTCTATTAGATTACCACTCTATAATCTCTCTCTATTAGATTACTGCTCTATAATCTCTCTCTCTATTAGATTACCGCTCTATAATCTCTCTCTCTATTAGATTACCGCTCTATCATCTCTCTCTATTAGATTACCACTCTATAATGTCTCTCTATTAGATTACCGCTCTATAATCTCTCTCTCTATTAGATTACCGCTCTATAATCTCTCTATTAGATTACCGCTCTATAATCACTCTCTCTATTAGATTACCGCTCTATAATCTCTCTATTAGATTACCGCTCTATAATCTCTCTCTCTATTAGATTACCGCTCTATAATCTCTCTCTCTATTAGATTACCGCTCTATAATCTCTCTCTATTGGATTACCGCTCTATAAACTCTGTCTCTATTAGATTACCGATCTATAATCTCTCTCTCTATTAGATTACCACTCTATAATCACACTCTCTATTAGATTACTGCTCTATAATCTCTCTCTCTATTAGATTACCGCTCTATAATCTCTCTCTATTAGATTACCACTCTATAATCTCTCTCTATTAGATTACCGCTCTATAATCTCTCTATTAGATTACCGCTCTATAATCTCTCTCTCTATTAGTTTACCGCTCTATAATCTCTCTCAATTAGATTACCGCTCTATGATCTCTCTCAATTAGATTACCTCTCTATTAGATTACCGCTCTATAATCACTCTCTCTATTAGATTACCGCTCTATAATCTCTCTCTCTCTATTAGATTTCCGCTCTATAATCTCTCTCTCTATTAGATTACCGCTCTATAATCTCTCTCTATTAGATTACCGCTCTATAATCTCTCTCTCTATTTGATTATCGCTCTATAATCTCTCTCTCTATTAGATTACCGCTCTATAATCTCTCTCTATTAGATTACCGCTCTATAATCTCTCTCTCTATTAGTTTACTGCTCTATAATCACTCTCTATATTTGATTACCGCTCTATAATCTCTCTCTCTATTAGATTACCACTCTATAATCACTCTCTCTATTAGATTACCGCTCTATAATCTCTCTCTCTCTATTAGATTACCGCTCTATAATCTCTCTCTCTCTATTAGATTACCGCTCTATAATCACTCTCTCTCTATTAGATTACCGCTCTATAATCTCTCTCTCTATTAGATTACCGCTCTATAATCTCTCTCTCTATTAGATTACCGATCTATAATCTCTCTCTCTATTAGATTACCGCTCTATAATCTCTGTCTATTAGATTACCGCTCTATAATCTCTCTATTAGATTACCGATCTATAATCTCTCTCTCTATTAGATTACCGCTCTATAATCACTCTCTCTATTAGATTACTGCTCTATAATCTCTCTCTCTATTAGATTACCGCTCTATAATCTCTCTCTCTCTTAGTTTACCGCTCTATAATCTCTCTCTTAGATTACCGCTCTATGATCTCTCTCAATTAGATTACCGCTCTATAATCACTCTCTCTATTAGATTACCGCTCTATAATCTCTCTCTCTCTATTTGATTATCGCTCTATAATCTCTCTCTATTAGATTACCGCTCTATAATCTCTCTCTATTAGATTACCACTCTATAATCTCTCTCTATTAGATTACCGCTCTATAATCTCTCTCTCTATTAGTTTACTGCTCTATAATCACTCTCTATATTTGATTACCGCTCTATAATCTCTCTCTCTCTATTAGATTACCGCTCTATAATCTCTCTCTCTCTCTATTAGATTACCGCTCTATAATCTCTCTCTCTCTATTAGATTACCGCTCTATAATCTCTCTATCAGATTACCGCTCTATAATCCATCTCTCTATTAGATTACCGCTCTATAATCACTCTCTCTATTAGATTACCGCTCTATAATCTCTCTCTCTCTATTAGATTTCCGCTCTATAATCTCTCTCTTAGATTACCGCTCTATGATCTCTCTCAATTAGATTACCGCTCTATAATCACTCTCTCTATTAGATTACCGCTCTATAATCTCTCTCTCTCTATTAGATTACCGCTCTATAATCTCTCTCTCTATTAGATTACCGCTCTATAATCTCTCTCTCTCTTAGTTTACCGCTCTATAATCTCTCTCTTAGATTACCGCTCTATGATCTCTCTCAATTAGATTACCGCTCTATAATCTCTCTATTAGATTACCGCTCTATAATCACTCTCTCTATTAGATTACCGCTCTATCATCACTCTCTATTAGATTACCACTGTATAATCTCTCTCTATTAGATTACCGCTCAATAATCTCTCTCTATTAGATTACCGCTCTATAATCTCTCTCTCTCTATTAGTTTACCGCTCTATAATCTCTCTCTTAGATTACCGCTCTATGATCTCTCTCAATTAGATAACCGCTCTATAATCACTCTCTCTATTAGATTACCGCTCTATAATCTCTCTCTCTATTAGATTACCGCTCTATAATCTCTCTCTCTATTAGATTACCGCTCTATAATCACTCTCTCTATTAGATTACCGCTCTATAATCACTCTATTAGATTACCGGTCTATAATCTCTCTCTCTATTAGATTACCGCTCTATAATCACTCTCTCTATTAGATTACCGCTCTATAATCACTCTATTAGATTACCGGTCTATAATCTCTCTCAATTAGATTATAGCTCTATAATCTCTCTCAATTAGATTACCGCTCTATAATCTCTCTATTAGATTACCGCTCTATAATCTCTCTCTCTCTATTAGATTACCGCTCTATGGGGTAGAAATTAGGTCGCGCCCCATTTGGGGCGCAAATATCGTCTGGACGCAAATATTAGCGCCTGGCGCTAATTATCGGCACTGACTGGAAACTTCACTTTTACCGCCCCGGGAGGTGAGTGGAGCGCGAAAGCAGGCGCTGCACACCTGTCTTAAGGCGCAAAGGCCAAGGAGTGAGGCGCTAACTCAGAGCGCTGGCGAAGCTCATGTAATGTCAGTCAGCAATGGAACACACACACAATGGAACGGGCCAGTTCTTAAAGGGGATGGTTAATCTTGCTTTCCATCCACATCCTGTTCATTGCAGCCTTGAATCTCGGCCTGGAGAGACTTGCACATCAAATGTGCTGGAAAGAACAATGGAGAGTACCAGGCAAAGAGCTCAGAGTGCAGCTCCCACAGTCTCTGCTAAATCGATACAAGGAATGGCAGATCAAAATGAACCTGCAAAGTGCTGCTCAGTACCCAAAACTCCTTCATACAACGTTGAATCTCTCCAGAAGTCTCTCCCTCTCTCTCAGAATGCGCAGTTCAAAAATGCCACCAACAATAAAAGACAGGAAGAGGACCCCTTTAAATAGCGCCACCCCCAGCCCCACAGCGATTGATAGCGTTCCAGTCTTCTGGTCGTTGGATGCGCCAGGCGGTAAGGCAGGGGGCGCCACTCAATTTCCGCTCCGGGGCGCCACAAGGGCGTTGCACCATGGAATGACGTCACAATCTGCGCGCGCAGGTGGTCGCAGCGGTAAGTTTTAGCGCCGCCGCACAATCTCAAGTTAAGTTCTCGAGCGGCGCAAACATCGCTGCGCCCGGGCGTTAGCGGCTTTGCGCCCCATTAGCGCCCTCTTAAGGCGCTAACGGGAGGCGCAACCAACTGAATTTTTACCCCTATATCTCTCTATTAGATTACCGCTCTATAATCTCTATTAGATTACTGCTCTATAATCTCTCTCTCTATTAGATTACCGCTCTATAATCTCTGTCTATTAGATTACCGCTCTATAATCACTCTCTCTATCAGATAACCGCTCTATAATCACTCTCTCTATTAGATTACCACTCTATAATCTCTCTCTATGACATTACCACTCTATAATCTCTCTCTATTAGATTACCGCTCTATAATCTCTCTCTCTATTAGATTACGCTCTATAATCACTCTCTCTCTATTAGATTACCGCTCTGTAATCTCTCTCTCTATTAGATTACCGCTCTATAATCTCTCTCTATTAGATTACTGCTCTATAATCTCTCTCTCTATTAGATTACCGCTCTATAATCTCTCTCTATTAGATTACCACTCTATAATCTCTCTCTATTAGATTACTGCTCTATAATCTCTCTCTCTATTAGATTACCGCTCTATAATCTCTCTCTCTATTAGATTACCGCTCTATCATCTCTCTCTATTAGATTACCACTCTATAATGTCTCTCTATTAGATTACCGCTCTATAATCTCTCTCTCTATTAGATTACCGCTCTATAATCTCTCTATTAGATTACCGCTCTATAATCACTCTCTCTATTAGATTACCGCTCTATAATCTCTCTATTAGATTACCGCTCTATAATCTCTCTCTCTATTAGATTACCGCTCTATAATCTCTCTCTCTATTAGATTACCGCTCTATAATCTCTCTCTATTGGATTACCGCTCTATAAACTCTGTCTCTATTAGATTACCGATCTATAATCTCTCTCTCTATTAGATTACCACTCTATAATCACACTCTCTATTAGATTACTGCTCTATAATCTCTCTCTCTATTAGATTACCGCTCTATAATCTCTCTCTATTAGATTACCACTCTATAATCTCTCTCTATTAGATTACCGCTCTATAATCTCTCTATTAGATTACCGCTCTATAATCTCTCTCTATTAGTTTACCGCTCTATAATCTCTCTCAATTAGATTACCGCTCTATGATCTCTCTCAATTAGATTACCTCTCTATTAGATTACCGCTCTATAATCTCTCTCTCTCTATTAGATTTCCGCTCTATAATCTCTCTCTCTATTAGATTACCGCTCTATAATCTCTCTCTATTAGATTACCGCTCTATAATCTCTCTCTCTATTTGATTATCGCTCTATAATCTCTCTCTCTATTAGATTACCGCTCTATAATCTCTCTCTATTAGATTACCGCTCTATAATCTCTCTCTCTATTAGTTTACTGCTCTATAATCACTCTCTATATTTGATTACCGCTCTATAATCTCTCTCTCTATTAGATTACCACTCTATAATCACTCTCTCTATTAGATTACCGCTCTATAATCTCTCTCTCTCTATTAGATTACCGCTCTATAATCACTCTCTCTCTATTAGATTACCGCTCTATAATCTCTCTCTCTATTAGATTACCGCTCTATAATCTCTCTCTCTATTAGATTACCGATCTATAATCTCTCTCTCTATTAGATTACCGCTCTATAATCTCTGTCTATTAGATTACCGCTCTATAATCTCTCTATTAGATTACCGATCTATAATCTCTCTCTCTATTAGATTACCGCTCTATAATCACTCTCTCTATTAGATTACTGCTCTATAATCTCTCTCTGTATTAGATTACCGCTCTATAATCTCTCTCTCTCTTAGTTTACCGCTCTATAATCTCTCTCTTAGATTACCGCTCTATGATCTCTCTCAATTAGATTACCGCTCTATAATCACTCTCTCTATTAGATTACCGCTCTATAATCTCTCTCTCTCTATTTGATTATCGCTCTATAATCTCTCTCTATTAGATTACCGCTCTATAATCTCTCTCTATTAGATTACCACTCTATAATCTCTCTCTATTAGATTACCGCTCTATAATCTCTCTCTCTATTAGTTTACTGCTCTATAATCACTCTCTATATTTGATTACCGCTCTATAATCTCTCTCTCTCTATTAGATTACCGCTCTATAATCTCTCTCTCTCTCTATTAGATTACCGCTCTATAATCTCTCTCTCTCTATTAGATTACCGCTCTATAATCTCTCTATCAGATTACCGCTCTATAATCCATCTCTCTATTAGATTACCGCTCTATAATCACTCTCTCTATTAGATTACCGCTCTATAATCTCTCTCTCTCTATTAGATTTCCGCTCTATAATCTCTCTCTTAGATTACCGCTCTATGATCTCTCTCAATTAGATTACCGCTCTATAATCACTCTCTCTATTAGATTACCGCTCTATAATCTCTCTCTCTCTATTAGATTACCGCTCTATAATCTCTCTCTCTATTAGATTACCGCTCTATAATCTCTCTCTCTCTTAGTTTACCGCTCTATAATCTCTCTCTTAGATTACCGCTCTATGATCTCTCTCAATTAGATTACCGCTCTATAATCTCTCTATTAGATTACCGCTCTATAATCACTCTCTCTATTAGATTACCGCTCTATCATCACTCTCTATTAGATTACCACTGTATAATCTCTCTCTATTAGATTACCGCTCAATAATCTCTCTCTATTAGATTACCGCTCTATAATCTCTCTCTCTCTATTAGTTTACCGCTCTATAATCTCTCTCTTAGATTACCGCTCTATGATCTCTCTCAATTAGATAACCGCTCTATAATCACTCTCTCTATTAGATTACCGCTCTATAATCTCTCTCTCTCTATTAGATTACCGCTCTATAATCTCTCTCTCTATTAGATTACCGCTCTATAATCTCTCTCTATTAGATTACCGCTCTATAATCTCTCTATTAGATTACCGCTCTATAATCTCTCTCTCTCTATTAGATTACCGCTCTATAATCTCTCTCTCTATTAGATTACCGCTCTATAATCTCTCTCTCTATTAGTTTACTGCTCTATAATCACTCTCTATATTTGATTACATAGAAACATAGAAACATAGAATCTAGGAGCAGGAGTAGGCCATTCGGCCCGTCGAGCCTGCTCCGCCATTCAATACGATCATGGCTGATCATCCAAATCCAGTACCCTGTCCCTGCTTTAATCCCCACAGTACACATATCCCACCCTACCCCCGTAACCCCACGTATTTAATTCCCCCTAACATATCCCATCCTATCCCCATAACCCCACATATTTAATCCCCCCTTACACTAAGGGTCAATTTATCATAGCCAAATCAACCTAACCCACACATTTTTGGACTGTGGGAGGAAACCGGAGCACCCGGAGGAAACCCACGCAGACACGGGGAGAATGTGCAAACTCCACACAGACAGTCACCCGAGGTCAGATTCGAACCCGGGTCTCTGGCGCTGTGAGACACCAGTGCTAACCACTATGCCACCGTGTTGCCATTACCACTCTATAATCTCTCTCTTAGATTACCGCTCTATAATGTCTCTCTATTAGATTACCTCTCTATTAGATTACCGCTCTATAATCTCTGTCTATTAGATTACCACTCTATAATCTCTCTCTATTAGATTACCGCTCTATAATCTCTCTCTATTAGATTACCGCTCTATAATATCTCTCTATTAGTTTACTGCTCTATAATCACTCTCTCTATTAGATTACCGCTCTATAATCTCTCTCTCTATTAGATTACCGCTCTATAATTACTCTCTCTCTATTAGATTACCGTTCTATAATCTCTCTCTCTATTAGATTACCGCTCTATAATCTCTCTCTCTCTATTAGATTACCTATCTATAATCTCTCTCTCTATTAGATTACCGCTCTATAATCACTCTCTCTATTAGATTACTGCTCTATAATCTCTCTCTATTAGATTACCGCTCTATAATCAATCTCTCTATTAGATTACCACTCTCTAAGGTCTCTCTATTAGATTACCTCTCTATTAGATTACTGCTCTATAATCACTCTCTATTAGATTACCACTCTATAATCACTCTCTATTAGATTACCTATCTATAATCTCCCTCTCTATTAGATTACCGCTCTATAATCACTCTCTCTATTAGATTACTGCTCTATAATCTCTCTCTATTAGATTACCGCTCTATAATCAATCTCTCTATTAGATTACCACTCTCTAATGTCTCTCTATTAGATTACCTCTCTATTAGATTACTGCTCTATAATCACTCTCTATTAGATTACCACTCTATAATCACTCTCTATTAGATTACCACTCTATAATCTCTCTCTATTAGATTACCGCTCTATAATCTCTCTCTCTATTAGATTACCGCTCTATAATCACACTCTCTATTAGATTACCGCTCTGTAATCTCTCTCTCTATTAGATTACCGCTCTATAATCTCTCTCTTAGATTACCGCTCTATAATCTCTCTCTCTATTAGATTACCGCTCTATAATCTCTCTCTCTATTAGATTACCGCTCTATAATCTCTCTCTCTATTAGATTTCCGCTCTATAATCTCTCTCTCTATTAGATTTCCGCTCTATAATCTCTCTCTCTATTTGATTACCGCTCTATAATCTCTCTCTCTATTAGATTACCGCTCTATAATCTCTCTCTCTATTAGATTACCGCTCTATAATCTCTCTCTCTATTAGATTACCGCTCTATAATCTCTCTCTCTATTAGATTACCGCTCTATAATCACTCTCTCTATTAGATTACTGCTCTATAATCTCTCTCTCTATTAGATTACCACTCTATAATCTCTCTCTTAGATTACCGCTCTTTCATCTCTATTAGATTATCGCTCTATAATGTCTCTCTATTAGATTACCACTCTATAATCTCTCTCTATTAGATTACCGCTCTATAATCTCTCTCTATTAGATTACCGCTCTATAATCTCTCTCTCTATTAGTTTACTGCTCTATAATCTCTCTCTCTATTTGATTACCGCTCTATAATCTCTCTATTAGATTACCGCTCTATAATCTCTCTCTCTATTAGATTACCGCTCTATAATCACTCTCTCTCTATTAGATTACCGCTCTATAATCTCTCTCTCTATTAGATTACCGCTCTATAATCACTCTCTCTCTATTAGATTACCGCTCTATAATGACTCTCTCTCTATTAGATTACCGCTCTATAATGACTCTCTCTCTATTAGATTACCGCTCTATAATGACTCTCTCTCTATTAGATTACCGCTCTATAATGACTCTCTCTCTATTAGATTACCGCTCTATAATCTCTCTCTCTATTAGATTACCGATCTATAATCTCTCTCTCTATTAGATTACCGCTCTATAATCTCTTTCTCTATTAGATTACCGATCTATAACTCTCTCTCTCTATTAGATTACCGCTCTATAATCTCTCTCTCTATTAGATTACCGCTCTATAATCTCTCTCTCTATTAGATTACCGCTCTATAATCTCTTTCTCTATTAGATTACCGATCTATAACTCTCTCTCTCTATTAGATTACTGCTTTATAATCTCTCTCTCTATTAGATTACCGCTCTATAATCTTTCTCTCTGTTAGATTACCGCTCTATAATCTCTATTAGATTACCGCTCTATAATCTCTCTCTATTAGATTACCGCTCTATAATCTCTCTCTCTATCAGATTACCGCTCTATAATCTCTCTCTCTTAGATTACCGCTCTATAAACTCTCTCTCTTAGATTACCGCTCTATAAACTCTCTCTTAGAGTACTGCTTTATAATCTCGCTCTCTCTATTAGATTACCGCTCTATAATCACCCTCTATTCGAGAGGGCATGAAATAACACTGGCCGGCAAAATTAAGGAAAATCCCAAGGTGTTTTATAAGTATATTAAGGGGAAAAGGATAACCAGGGAAAGCGTAGTGCCCATTAGGGACCAAAGTGGCAATCTGTGTGTAGAGCCGGAAGCTGTAGGTGAGGTTTTAAATTAATATTTTGCATCTGTGTTCACTATGGAGAAGGACGAAGTAGGCATAGAAATCAGGTGGGGGGATTGTGATATACTTGAACAAATTAGTATTGAGAGGGAGGAGGTACTAGCAGTTTTAGCGGGCTTAAAAGTGGATAAATCCCCAGGCCCAGACGAGATGTATCCCAGGCTGCTGTGTGAGGCAAGGGAGGAGATTGCAGGGGCTCTGACACAAATTTTCAGAACCTCTCTGGCCACAGGGGAGGTGCCAGAAGACTGGCGAACAGTTAATGTAGTACCATTATTCAAGAAGGGTAGTAGGGATAAACCAGGGAATTACAGGCCAGTGAGCCAAACATCAGTGTAAGGGAAATTATTGGAAAAAATTCTGAGGGACAGAATTAGTCTCCACTTGGAGAGGCAAGGATTACTCAAGGATAGTCAGCATGGCTTTGTCAGGGGGAGATCATGTCTGGCCAATTTGATTGAATTTTTCGAGGGGGTGACTAGGTGTGTGGATGAGGGTAGTGCAGTTGATGTAGTCTACATGGACTTCAGTAAGGCCTTTGGAATCAGCGGAGGGGTGGTTCGGGAGGACAGTATAATAGAATAAAACCATTCCTATGCACTTCACAATATATGTTTGTAGATATACTGGAATAACTGCAGGGCTATAATCTTGGGGCTGTTACAAACTGCTTTCACTTCTCCAGATCTGAAGCCTTTGATTAGAATACTTCCTGGTATCTCTTATTCTGTTTAATTATTTCAGGTTGGCAGAATGCCAAAGCCTTGGGGCTCCATTAGTCCGTGTGTTGAAATAAAGTGGTGATCTACACTGAGCTCTGCCTGTAGTCAGATTCAGCAGTTTCTTTGAGACCCTGCATAGTTATATCCTTATAGTTTGCTGGGTTAATGAGCACTTGAAATGCTTGGAGTGGATATTCATATCTAAATGAGATCTATGTCCATTGTAGCACAACCAAAGCAACCTGCCTGGTTTCATAAAGAGACTGGACTTGCAAAACCCTTCTTTATGAAACTGGGCAGGTTGCTTTGGTTATGCTAAGACATTTATAGATGACAGTCACTTTTAGTTGCCTCCATCAATGTAGCCCTGAGCCCCACACGTGAGGTTCGATCCCTGCTCTTCGATGTGTTAGTTGATTTCTGCCAAGTTTGCACTTGGGTCAGCAGATTTGAACTGAGTGAGCCTGGGTTAGGAAGGGCGAAAATGAGCCGGGAGTCCTACTGCTGATTACTATCTAGTGACTCCTGCGGGAAGGTGTGCTATTTGGGTGTAACTAGAAGGAACAAACTTGCATTTCTATAGCGCCGTTCACAACCCGAGGACGTCCTAAAGCATTTCACAGCCAATGAAGTACTTTTGAAGTGTTGTCACTAGCAATGTACGCAGCCAATTTGCGCACAGCAAGGTCCCACAAACAATGTGATAATATCCAAATAATCTGTTTTTAGTGATGTTGATTGAGGGATAAATAGTGGCCAGGAAACCAGGGATAACTCCCCTGCTCTTCTTCAAAATAGTGCCATGGGATCTTTTACGTCCACCTGAGAGAGCAGAGGGGCCTCGGTTTAACGTCTCATCTGAAAGACGGCACCTCCGACAGTGCAGTGCTCCCTCAGCACCACACTGGAGTGTCAGCCTGGATTATGTCTGAGCCCCGACTGAACAAGGATGGGGCTTGACTGTGATGGCCCCGACCCAATGACCCAACAGCCTCCTGACGCTTCGCTTCCAAACACTGGCACGAGGGAACAGAAGGGCACTTTGGTATTTAAGCCAGTTTGTAAATGTTTGTTGATATTTATAACGGAAATCCTGCTACAGAAAAGAATGTGTGTAGGAGGAGACGCCTTTAGGCTCTCCTGATTGCAATCTGGTTGCAAAGAGGATGTAATTGTTAGGGTTGCTGTGAAATGGCCTGAAGGAAGCCTGTTTGAATAACGAGAGCTGATTCACTTGTCCTGAGGTTCAGTCCATCGCAGTGCTACTAAAAACCCAACTGATTTAATTATATCCGTCCACATCTAAAGACAGCTGAACCTTGGCTAAACTAAAACGTTTGATGTTGGTTTGTGAACACACTTCGTCACAAATTACTAACATGAGGGGATTGAGGGCAATAATCAAACAAGGACCTTATTCAGCGCATCTCCTATGCTGAAATTACATCTCATGCATCCTCATTTTGTTTCAGTGAGCTTTTAGGCTTGGTTACATTTGTTTCTTTTAAATTGGGGTGCGGTGGTGTAGTGATTTTGTTACTGGGCCAGTATCAGAGGGGTACGGTGGTGTAGTGGTTTTGTTACTGGGCCAGTATCAGAGGGGTACGGTGGTGTAGTGGTTTTGTTACTGGGCCAGTATCAGAGGGGTACAGTGGTGTAGTGGTTTTGTTACTGGGCCAGTATCAGAGGGGTACAGTGGTGTAGTGGTTTTGTTACTGGGCCAGTATCGGAGGGGTGCGGTGGTATAGTGGTTTTGTTACTGGACCAGTATCAGAGGGGTACAGTGGTGAAGTGGTTTTGTTACTGGGCCAGTATCGGAGGGGTACAGTGGTGAAATGGTTTTGTTACTGGGCCAGTATCGGAGGGGTGCGGTGGTATAGTGGGTTTGTTACTGGACCAGTATCAGAGGGGTACAGTGGTGAAGTGGTTTTGTTACTGGGCCAGTATCGGAGGGGTACAGTGGTGAAATGGTTTTGTTACTGGGCCAGTATCGGAGGGGTGCGGTGGTATAGTGGTTTTGTTACTGGGCCAGTATCGGAGGGGTACAGTGGTGAAATGGTTTTGTTACTGGGCCAGTATCGGAGGGGTACGGTGGTGAAATGGTTTTGTTACTGGGCCAGTATCAGAGGGGTACAGTGGTGTAGTGGTTTTGTTACTTTGCCAGTATCGGAGGGGTGCGGTGGTATAGTGGTTTTGTTACTGGACCAGTATCAGAGGGGTACAGTGGTGAAGTGGTTTTGTTACTGGGCCAGTATCAGAGGGGTACAGTGGTGAAGTGGTTTTGTTACTGGGCCAGTATCGGAGGGGTACGGTGGTGAAATGGTTTTGTTACTGGGCCAGTATCGGAGGGGTACGGTGGTGAAATGGTTTTGTTACTGGGCCAGTATCGGAGGGGTACGGTGGTGAAATGGTTTTGTTACTGGGCCAGTATCGGAGGGGTGCGGTGGTGTAGTGGTTTTGTTACTGGGCCAGTATCGGAGGGGTACGGTGGTGAAATGGTTTTGTTACTGGGCCAGTATCGGAGGGGTACGGTGGTGAAATGGTTTTGTTACTGGGCCAGTATCGGAGGGGTACGGTGGTGAAATGGTTTTGTTACTGGGCCAGTATCGGAGGGGTACAGTGGTGAAGTGGTTTTGTTACTGGGCCAGTATCGGAGGGGTACGGTGGTGAAATGGTTTTGTTACTGGGCCAGTATCGGAGGGGTACAGTGGTGAAGTGGTTTTGTTACTGGGCCAGTATCGGAGAGGTACGGTGGTGAAATGGTTTTGTTACTGGGCCAGTATCGGAGGGGTACGGTGGTATAGTGGTTTTGTTACTGGGCCAGTATCGGAGGGGTACAGTGGTGAAGTGGTTTTGTTACTGGGCCAGTATCAGAGGGGTACAGTGGTGAAATGGTTTTGTTACTGGGCCAGTATCGGAGGGGTGCGGTGGTGTAATAGTTTTGTTACTGGGCCAGTATCAGAGGGGTACGGTGGTGTAGTGGTTTTGTTACTGGGCCAGTATCGGAGGGGTGCGGTGGTATAGTGGTTTTGTTACTGGGCCAGTATCGGAGGGGTACAGTGGTGTAGTGGTTTTGTTACTGGGCCAGTATCGGAGGGGTACGGTGGTGAAATGGTTTTGTTACTGGGCCAGTATCGGAGGGGTACAGTGGTGTAATAGTTATGTTACTGGGCCAGTATCGGAGGGGTGCGGTGGTGAAATGGTTTTGTTACTGGGCCAGTATCGGAGGGGTGCGGTGGTGCAGTGGTTTTGTTACTGGGCCAGTATCGGAGGGGTACGGTGGTGTAATAGTTATGTTACTGGACTGTTGGAGTTGCCGTTTTTTCGGTTGAGACGTTAAACCGAGGCCCCGTCTGCCCCCTCAGGTGGACGTAAAAGATCCCATGGCACTATTGGAAGAAGAGCAGGGTGTCCTGGCCAATATTTATCCCTTAATCAACATAACAAAACAGATTATCTGGTCATTATCACATTGCTGTTTGTGGGAGCTTGCTGTGTGTAAATTGGCTGCCACGTTTCCCACTTTACAACAGTGACTCCACTCCAAAAGTAATTCATTGGCTGTAAAGCGCTTTGGACGTCCGGTGGTCATGAAAGGCGCTATAGAAATGCAAGTCTTTCTTTCTTTTTACCATTCACTCCAACTCACGAAGCTACTTCCAAAGTAGCTGACAAAATAGGGCATGACCGTAAAGTGGTGAAAATAAATAGTTTTATATGTGACATAAGAGTAATGGAACCTTAATAGAAACAGTTCTTTAAACACCCATACGATAGCAAAATACTGCGGATGCTGGAAATCCGAAATAACAACAGAAAACGCTGGAAAAACTCAGCAGGCCAGGCAGCATCCGTGGAGAGAGAAAGAGAGTTAACGTTTCAGGTCGATGACCTTTCATCAGAACTGGGAAGAGCCGGAAATCAAATAGATTTAAGGCCAGGGTAAAGCTGGGAAAAGGGGGAGGGGATAAAGGAACAAAGGGGGAGATGGAGAGACATTAAGAGATATGCAAGGCTAGAGGTGGTGTTAATGTGACAGATTAAGGCTGAATGAAGTGTGAAATCCACTGGCAGAATGAAGGACAGCTGCCAGCTTCTAGGAGGAAAAAAAAGGTGGGGGGGGACAAATAAAAGGGTGGATAAAATAAAATATAAATGTGATTGGAGCTGAGGTTATGATCTAAAATTGTTGAACTCGATATTGAGTCCAGAGGGCTGTAGCGTGCCTAAACGAAAGATGAGGTGCTGTTCCTCGAGCTTACGCTGAGCTTCCGTGGAACAGTGTAATAGGCCGAGGGCGGTGAGGTCAGAGTGGGAGTGAAGCGGTGAATTAAAGTGACAGGCCACCGGGAGCTCGGGGTCCCCCTTACGGACTGAACGGAGGTGTTCCGCAAAGCGGTCACCCAATCTGCGTTTGGTCTCCCCAATGTAGAGGAGTCCACATCGTGAGCAGCGAATACAGTATACTAAATTGCAGGAAGTACAAGTAAATCGCTGTTTCACCTGGAAGGGGTGTTTGGGGCCCTGGACAGTGGGAAGAGGGGAGGTATAAGGGCATGTGTTGCATCTCCTGCGCGTGCACGGGAAGGTGCCGGGCGAAGGGGAAGGGGTGCTGGGGGTGGTAGAGGAGTGGACTAGGGTGTCGCGGAGGGAGCGGTCCCTACGGAATGCTGAAAGGGGAGGTGAGGGGAAGATGTGTTTGGTGGTGGGATCACGCTGGAGGTGGCGGAAATGGCGGAGGATGATCCGTTGAATGTGGAGGCTGGTGGGGTGAAAGGTGAGGACAAGGGGAACCCTATCGTGGTTCCGGGAGGGAGGGGCAGGGGTGAGGGCAGATGTGCGGGAGATAGAACGGACACGGTCGAGGGCCGTGTCGACCACGGTAGAGGGGAATCCTCGGTTGAGGAAAAAGGAAGACATGTCGGAAGCACTGGTATGGAAGGTGGCATCATCAGAGCAGATGCGGCGGAGACGGAGAAACTGGGAGAATGGAATAGAGTCCTTACAGGAGGCGGGGTGGGAGGAAGTGTAGTCCAGGTAGCTGTGGGAGTCGGTGGGCTTGTAGTGAATGTTAATCAATAACCTATCCCCAGAGATGGAGATGGAGAAGTCGAGGAAGGGAAGGGAAGAGTCGGAGATGGACCATGTGAAGGTGAGGGAAGGGTGGAAATTGGAAGCAAAGTGAATGAAATGTTCTAGTTCAGGGCGAGAGCAGGAGACGGCACCGATACAGTCATCAATGTACCGGAAAAAGAGGTGAGGGAGGGGACCCGAGTAGGACTGGAACAAAGAGTGTTCCACATATCCCACGAAAAGGCAGGCATAGCTAGGACCCATGCGGGTACCCATAGCAACACCTTTAATTTGGAGGAAATGGGTAGAGTCAAAGGAGAAGTTGTTCAATGTGAGAACAAGTTCAGCCAGGCGGAGGAGGGTGGTGGTGGATGGGGACTGGTTGGGCCTCTGTTCAAGGAAGAAGCGGAGCGCCCTCAGGCCATCCTGGTGGGGAATGGAGGTGTAGAGGGATTGTACGTCCATAGTGAAGAGGAGACGGTTGGGGCCGGGAAACTGGAAACTGTTAAAATGGCGGAGGGCATCGGAAGAGTCGCGGATGTAGGTGGGAAGAGACTGGACAAGGGGAGAAAAAATAGAGTCGAGATAGGAAGAGATAAGTTCCGTGGGACAAGAACAGGCTGAAACGATGGGTGTACCGGGGCAGTCCTGTTTGTGGATCTTGGGAAGGAGGTAGAAGCGGGCTGTGCGGGGTTGGGGAACTATGAGGTTGGCGGCCGTGGGGGGAAGATCTCCAGAGGAGATGAGGTCAGTGACAGTCTTGGACACGGTGGCTTGATGTTCGGTAGTGGGGTCATGGTCCAGGTGGAGGTAGGAGGAGGTGTCAGAGAGTTGGCGTTCAACTTCCGCTAGGTAGAGGTCGGTTCGCCAAACAACAACAGCGCCACCCTTGTCAGCAGGTTTAATGACAATGTCAGGGTTGGATCGGAGAGAATGGAGTGCTGCAAGTTCAGAGGGAGGTAGGTTGGAGTGAGTGAGGGGAGCAGAGAAATTGAGCTGGCCGATGTCACGGCGGCAGTTAGCAATGAAAAGATCAAGAGAGGGTAAGAGGCCAGAGGGAGGGGTCCAGGTGGAACGAGAATTCTGAAAGTGGGAGAAAGGGTCAGCCGTGCGGGGGGAAGACTCCTGGCCAGAGAAGTGGGCACGGAGACGGAGGCGGCGGAAAAAGAGCTCAGCATCGTGCCGAGCTCGAAATTCACACCCATGTGCTTACCCTTGTGCATCTACTTCTGTGTCATCTTTCTCTTGCGTGTGCTTCGACGCGGTGCTCCCCCTGTGGCTTCAGCAGAGGTAGAGGCAGCCTCCTCACTTCCCTGCTGCGACTGCATAGACACTTTTGGCGGACGTCCTCTGGGTTTTGGAGCCTGTGATGGCCCTGCCAAAGTCTGCTCCTCCTGCAACTCTGCAGGAGCAGACTCGGCCATCGCGACCCCAGGAGGCATCTGGGGTTCTGACTGAGGGAGAGACAACGGGGGAGAAGTGTGAGCACTTTGAGAGGAGCCCCCCCACTTCCATGTCCTCTCTGCATCATCCCTCTCATGGGCCACCTGCACTTCCCTGCTAGCAAGGAGCTGGAGAGCACCTTACTGCACATCGGTGGGGCCATGAGGACCCACGACTACGCTGACATCACTCCTAGAGAGGACGTCTATGAGCCTCTGCCATCTGTTCTCCATAGAAACCATGTGCTCCTGTGAGTGGCGCATTAGCTGCTCCATGCAGGTTCCTATCCATGGACGAGCCTACAGTCACCATCGGCTGCGACAGGGTGGTGCCCATGTTGGAGATGGACTCCTCCATTCCCTGAATATTTGCAGACATTGAGGTCGCAATACCTGTCAGAGCCTCCTGCACTTCTTCCTGCACCTCCAGGATCACCCTCTTTCTGGATGGCCCCCGAGGCTCAGCGTCTGCATGCAGCTGAGCAGAGCTGGGAGCGTCCTGCGCCCTCCAGCGAGGAGTCTCCACTGCTGTCCCTGTCTCCACCATCTGCTCTTGCTCACTTGTGACGGACCTGGTGACAACACTACTCTATCTCTCGTGGCACCCACCGAGGTGTGTGTATCTGCGCTGGTGCTGGGTGCGCTCAGTGGCTGGAGCCTCCTCTGAGGAGTCGTCTTCCTCTTCCTCCTGGACAGTGGGGGGTGGGCGGGTTCGGCTCTTGATGGACCTTTGGGAGAGTAAAGAGATGAGTTAAATATGTCCTATCAGAAATGGGTGCAGATACCATTATGCACATGATGAACATTCAATGGCTGCTGATATTGGTCCCCACATGAGTGACTGCTGTACGCCATGTGGCTTTATGAGATGTAATTCTGTCACCAGGTTGCTGAGATGTCCCCCTCTCTCCGTCTCCCACCGCCAGCTGCTCTGCGACTCCAATGACATCCAGGGCGAACTTTTCTGCTGCTGTTAACGTGGCCAATGATGGAGGGCCACCTCCGGTTCTCTTCCTCTCCCTCTTATTGTGGGCTGTTTTCTCCTGCAAGGAGGGAAAGAAGAGAAGGTTGAGTGAGAGTGATGGAATGAGTGTAGGGAATGGATGGGTTACATCTGTAGAGGGTGACTATGATGGAGTGGGGTGGCAATGCCAAATGGCCTCCTTGTGTGGTGTTAGTTGGTATGATTGTATTAGGATGAGGGTGAGTGTGAGGGATGGCTAGTCAGCTGGGGATGTGATAATGTAGATAGGAAGGGAGGGATGGGTGGAGGTGCAAGGTAAGTTGGTGTGAGTAAGGATGTGCAGGAGTAGGGTTGGGAAGGCAGAGTGATGGGGATGTGATGAGAGGCACAGCAGGGTGAGGTTGAGTGTGGCTTTGTACTCACCTTTCCAGATCTAATGAGATCATTGAAGTGCTTCCGACACTGCACCCAGGTCCTCCTGACAACATCCCTGCAGTTACCTCCTCTGCTATCTCCAGCCAGTCTCTTTTGGTCTCCTGGGGAGGTCTCTTGCGCCCATCAGAAGGGAAGAGGACCTCCCTGCGTGCTCTCACTCCCTCCACAAGCATATGGAGGGAGTCATCGGAGAACCTGGGTGCAGCCCTCTGCCTGTGCAGTCCTGTTTGCAAGGCTGAGCAACACCCAAAAGCTAAAATGTACAGCCTGCACACTCCGAGATCAACCTTCAAATGCAATGTGGCCAAGGCTCCTTTAAATATCCCAGCTGGAAATGAGTCATCGGTGACATCATCAGACCCGCACCATTTAATAGGGCTGGGAAATGTGCTAGCCTGCCTTAATAGGTGCCATTAAGGGAAAGTCGCTCTGAGGAGCGCGATGAAAAGAACAACGGGGTCCCGACCCGCCACGCCGACTGCCCACACCTGTCTCGCCCAGGTAAAGAAAATTCTGGCCTAAGTGTCTGTCCACTGGTATGCAACCAGTAATGGCTAGCTACAGTCATTAACCCCATGAGTTCCAGTCAGTTGATCTCCCTTACAGCTGAGTTACTCCTTATGATTTCATTAGTACGGTCGGTTGAGACAGATAATGCCAGAATTCACAAAACAGAATGGAAAAAGGATTAATCCTTCATCTTTGTGATTGTTTGGTGACTCCTCCCTTTCAATAAGTGCTGCATCTCCCCAAATGTACACTGGGGCTTTCCAATATGTCTGGATAGGCCTGGATGGATAAAACCTCCATTGAACCAAATCTGTTCTGTACACGACCGGACAATTGGGCCATTTATGTCAAGAGAGAGTGGGCCTGGGATCAAAGCTCAAGACTAAGATGGAATGAATGTCTCCTGTTTCTGTCCCTAGGAATCCATCATCATCTCACTTTGACACGGCTCACACTGCTTCACAGAATTACTTTTGAAGTGTAGCCACAGTTGTTGTTAGAGTTGCCAACTCTGGTTGGACGTATTGCTGGAGGTGTCATCACATGACTGCCTGCCTCCAAAAGCCCCGCCCCCCCCACACACTCCCCATTGGTCGCCCGACATGTCCATCTTCGCCGTGCCCTGCCTTCCTGCAGCCAATCAGAAAGAGAGCAGACTCTTTATTACCTGATTGGATGTTTCTTGACTCAAACAACCTTTTAATCCCATCTCCAATATTTATATAACTAATAAAGTCTTCAAAGAAAATGGAACAAAACATTGGCCCGTATTTTCCGATGCCTACGTTTGTGTATGAGCTGTGTACACGCCTGTAGGGACATCGGAAATGCCGCTTTCAGGCAAGCGAAGCGCATGCGCTGAAAACCGGCACTTTCGATCTGTCAAGAATCCTCTCGACAGATCACACGCCTGCCCGGGAGAAGGGCCTCTGCGGGTGGAGAGTTCCACTTTCTGCAGAACCTCCGCCCGCTGAAAACACTTAAAAATCTTATGCCTGGTAAAAGCAGGCGTAAGGCTTGCTTTTACCAACAAAAAAGTAAAAAAAAAAAAAAATGTTTTCATTCATTTATAATTTAAAAATACTTTTAAAAAAGGTAAGTTTATTTTTAGCCCCGTAAAAAACTTCAATTTTTAAAAAAAATTAAATTTTTGTTTAAAATATTTAATTTAATATAATTTAAACTCATTTTAAAAATGTGATTTTTAAAAAATGTATTTAATGTTTTGATGTCTTTTTTCAGTGATCCCCATTCATACTTTTGACAGGTCTATCTGTCAGAAGTATGAAGGGGGATTCCCTTCTCCCATTGGCTCCCCATGGCCCACGTGATCCCAGGGATGCTTGCGAACCGCCTGCGCCCCTGGGATACGTGGGCCCTGCGCATCGTGGAGCGGCCCAGGAGTGGAAATGGCCGGACCTCGGGAGCCCTCAGGTAAGGGCGTAGATTTTTTCCCGATAGGAGGCATCCGAACGCAGGAAGCCTCCTATCGGAAATTACGGGCCATAGTTTTTTTTTGAATGCTCCTGTTGATTTTTCTCCCGGGTGGCTCACAGCATTGTCTGGAGATTAATCTTCAATTACTGGAGACTCCAGGGCAATCCTGGAGGGTTGGCAACCCTCGTTGTTATGGGGACAAATGACAATTTTCCATAATTCTGTGGAAAGGGAAATTACTCGAAGGTGCAAAATGTGACACCGCTCTTTGTAAAGGAGACTGGGATAAACCAGGGGATTATAGGACAGTTGGTTTTACTACACTCGCTAAACTATTATGGTCTGTAATGTTGGGGCAAAATTGCTAAGTAGTTGGCGAGGTTGCGGTTGTAGCTTCAAATTGTCTCCCTGGGGGTTGCAACCAAGCGGTTTAACTATTCTGAACATAATTTATTCAAACTGTTAGTGTTTGTCCATTTTCTGGCTGCCATTTTTCCTCTTCGCCCCCCCCCCCCGCCCCCCCCCCCAATGTATTGCCTCCTTCCTGTGTTATGGTTCCATGGGGAATGGCTGCCATTGGATCCCTCACCTAAGTGGCTGTTATTACACAGAATTACATAGAACGTACAGCACAGAAACAGGCCGTTCGGCCCAACTGGTCTATGCCGGTGTCCATGCTCCATACGAGCCTCCTCGCACCCCTCTTCATCGAACCCTATCAGCAAACCCTTCTATTCCTTTCGTAGAATGATACAGCACCGAAAGAGGCCATTTGGCCCATCATGTCTGTGTCGGCTCTTTGAAAGAGCTATCCAATTAGTCACGCTCCCTTGCTCTTTTCCTGTAGCCCTGAAAACATTTTCCTTTTCCTTTTCCTTACCCTCCGTAAACTTGAGCTCATCCAAACCTCTGCTGCCCATGTCCTAACTCACACCAAGTCCCGTTCACCCATCTCCCCTGTACTCGCTGGCCTACATTGGCTCCCGGTTAAGCAACGCCTCGATTTTAAAATTCTCATCCTTGTTTTTAAATCCCTCCATGGCCTCGCCCCTCCCTATCTGTATCATCTCCTTCAGCCCTACAACCCCCGAGATATCTGCGCTCCTCTAATTCTGGCCTCTTGTGCATCCCTGATTATAATCGCTCAACTTTTGGTGGCCGTGCCTTCAGCTCTGGAATTCCCTGCCTAAACCTCTCTGCCTCTCGACCTCTCTGTCCTTCCCTCTTCTCCTTTAAGATGCTCCTTAAAACCTACCTCTTTGACCAAGCTTTTAATCACCTGTTCTAATATCTCCTTATGTGGCTCAGTGTCAAAGTTTATTTTAATACGCTGCTGTGCAGCGCCTTGGGACGTTTTACTACATTAAAGGCGCTATATAAATGCACGTTGTTGCTGTTGTTGTATTAGTTCCCGTTTTAAAGCATTGTTTCCTGCTGATTGCACCTAGGCTTTAAGGAAAAGACGTCAGACTGATTACTGGGGTCCCTGGGGAGAGTGGGGGGAGTGCAGCCGGACCTGTGGTATTGGTGTGACATTCCGAGAGCGTCGCTGTTATTCCTATCGGTAAGTAACGTGTCTTTTTATACTTGTTTGGTCATGAAACTCTGCACCATTCTCTTCCCCATGTCCATATGCACACGAGGTAAACTTCAAACCTTACCTGCAAAAGCGAGAAGTCTAGGAACGTAGGAACTGTTGGACGAAAAAAGGCCACGGTCCATCTCGTTCGCCTTCCTGGCAGTCACGTGATACAAGGATAATGGAGTTTTGTCTAATCACAGCAATCAATCTCTATCAATGAGTCTACAACAGACCCAGACATGAGGTGAGGAAAACCCCAGTGGTGGAGAGCTTTGGGAACCATAGGTCCAAAGTCACCTGATCCTCCCAAACATGCTACACTTACCACGTCATGTCTCAAATTACTCACATACTGGATCCCAAAATGTTATTTTCTGAAAGAAATCTATGTAATTGGCATTTGAATTAATCAATATCTAACTGCTCGCACCATCTCCCTCAGGAGCCTGTTCCATAGATTATAGATGCTATCTGTCTAGTAACCATTGGATATTACAATAGTTGATGGTGACCTAAACTGTATCTCTTCTAAAAACAAAACTCTCCATTTTCTTTTGTCGTCTTGGATTCTTAGGTCACAATTGAGTAAAAGTTGCAAGTAGCATCAAATAGAACATTGGGCTATGTAAAAACAATCCCCAGACTGTAAGTTTAACGAAAGAAAGACTTGCATTTATATAGCGCCTTTCACGACCACCGGATGTCTCAAAGCACTTTACAGCCAATGAAGTACTATTTGAAGTGGAGTCACTGTTGTAATGTGGGAAACGCGGCAGCCAATTTGCACACAGCAAGCTCCCACAAACAGCAATGTGATAATGACCAGATAATCTGTTTTTGTTATGTCGGTTGAGGGAATTGGATATATAGTTGGAGGGGCACCGGGGATAACTCCCCTGCTCTTCTTCGAAATAGTGCCATGGGATCATTTACATCAACTGAGAGAGCAGACGGGGCCTCGGTTTAACGTCTCATCCAAAAGACGGCACCTCTGACAATGCAGCACTCCCTCAACACTGCAATGGAGTGTCAGCCTAGCTTTATGTGCTGAAGTCCCTGGATTGAGACTTGAACCCACAACCTTCTGACTCAGAGGCAAGTGTGCTACCCACTGAGCCACAGCTGACGTGACGAAGTGGGGTATATAGAATCATAGAATTATAGACTCTCAGAAACTTACATCAAAGAAAGAGGCCATTCGGCCCATCGTGCCTGTGCTGGCTCTTTGTAAGAGCTATCCAATTAGTCCCACTCCCCTGCTCTTTCCCCATAGCCCAGCAATTATTCCCCTCCAACTATATATCCAATTCCCTTTTGAAAGATAGTATTTAATCTGCTTCCACCGCCCTTTCAGGCAGTGCGTTCCAAATCACAACAACTCGTTGCGTTAAAAAAAAAAAAAAATTCTCCTCATGCCGCCTCTGGTTCTTTTGCCAATTATCTTAAATCTGTGTCCTCTGATTACCGACCCACCTGCCAGTGGAAATAGGTTCTCCTTATTTACTCTATCATAAGCACTCATGTCATTTGACAGCGCTACATTTCCTACACAATCATTTAGGCGTGAGGTGCACATTCCATGTAGAGTAGTGCTGTAATGATATAATGGAACATTAGTCAGTCTTTGTCTTCTAATGGTTAAACCACAGCTTTGAGCCTCCTGTTTCAGTCGGTTAAGTTGTAGGTTTAGTAAAATGACAGGTGGAGACTGCGTGAGACTCTGAGCATCGACCCGAGGGATTTTGAATGGGTGCTGTTAAGTGTTCCTCGCTTTGTGCCGATCCAGTGTGCTGACTTAGGGCGGTGTTCCCTGAAATAGAAGGGTATAGTAATTTAAAAAACACAGATAATCCATAGCAGGGATGTCCAAGTGTTTTACATTGCATTTACAGCACAGAAACCGGCCATTTGGCCCAACTGGTCTATAAGAACATAAGAAATAGGGGCAGGCATAAGCCATATGGCCCCTCGAGTGGAGGGAGTGAATGTTTAAGGTGGTGGATGGTGTGCCAATCAAGCGGGCTGCTTTGTCCTGTATGGTGTCGAGCTTCTTGTGTTGTTGGAGCTGCACTCATCCAGGCAAGTGGAGAGTATTCCATCACACTCCTGACTTGTACCTTGTAGATGGTGGAAAGACTTTGGGGAGTCAGGAGGCGAGACACTCGCCGCAGAATACCTAGCCTCTGACCTGCTCTTGTTACCACAGTATTTATGTGGCTGGTCCAGTTATGTTTCTGGTCAATGGTGACCCCCAGGATGTTGATGGCAGGGGATTCAACAATGGTAATGCCAATGAATGTCAAGGGGCAGTGGTTAGACCTTCTCTTGTTGGAGATGGTCATTGTCTGGCACTTGTGTGGTGCAAATGTTACTTGCCACTTATCGGCCCAAGCCTGAATGTTGTCCAGGTCTTGCTGCATGCGTGTCCTGTTACCATGTCCTTAATAATAGATTCTAGCATTTTTCTCTACTACTGATGTCAGGCTAACTGGCCTGTAGTTCCCTGTTTTCTCTCTCCCTCCTTTCTTGAATAGCGAGGTTACATTTGCTACCTTCTAATCCACGGAGACCGTTCTCGAATCTAGGGAATTTTGGAAGATCCAAACCAATGCATCTACCATCTCTGCAGCCACCATTTATAAAATCCTAGGGTGTAGGCCATCAGGTCCAGGGGATTTGTCGGCTTTTAGTCCCATTAATTTCACCAGTACTTTTTTTCTTTACTAATATTAATTACTTTAAGTTCCTCACCCTCATTAGACCCTTGGTTCCCCAAAATTTCTGGTATGTTCTTTGTGTCTTCTACTGTGAAGACAGACACAAAATATTTGTTTAACATCTCTGCCATTTCCTTATTCCCCATTATAATTTCTCCTGTCTCTGCCTCTAAGGGACCCATGTTTACTTTCGCTAATCTCTCCCTTTTTACATGCGAAAGCGCTTACAATCTGTTTTTATATTTCTTCCTAGTTTACTCTCATATTCTATTTTCTTGGTCATCCTTTGCTGATTTTTAAAACCCTACCCCCCCCCCCCCCCCCCCCCCCCCAATCCTCAGGCTTGCTACTCTTTTTGGAAACATTGCAAGCCTCTTTTCATCTAATACCATCCTTAACTTCTCTAGTTAGGCACGGTTGTACCACTTTTCCAGTGGCGTTTTTATTCCTCAAGGGAGTGTATATTCGTCGAGAATTATGAATTATTTCTTTAAAATATTTGCCATTGCTTATCTATCATCCTAACTTTTCATCTAATATCCCAATCTACCTCAGCCAACTCGCCTCTCATACCTCTGTAATTGGCTTTGTTTAAATTTTAGACCCTAGTTTTGGACTTAACCATAAAACTTAATATGAAATCTATGAAATTCTATCATTATGATCACTCTTCCCCAAAGGATCCTTTTCTGTAAAATTACTGATTAACCCTGTCTCATTACACAATACTAGATTTAAAACAGCAAAGGGCAGAAAACACCAGTGGGAGTATTTCCTAGGTTCCTCAACATATTGTTCTAGAAAACTGTCTAGAATGCATTCCGTGAACTCGTTCTCCAAGCTACTTTTGCCAATTTGGTTTGCCCAGTCTATATGAAGATTAATGTCCCCCAGGATTATTGCATTACCCTTGTTACATGCTCCTCTAATTTCCTGATTTATACTCTGTCCAACACTATGGCTTTCAAAAGGGAGATAAGTACCTGAAGGAAAAAAAATTGCAGGGCTACGGGGAACATAACATAAGAAACAGGAGCAGGAATAGGCCACTTGGCCCCTCGAGCCTGCTCCGCCATTCAATAAGATCATGGCTGATCTAGGGCTCAAAGCCACTTCCCCATAACCCTTCACTCCCTTATCTTGCAAAAATTTGTCTATCTCCACTTTAAATGTATTTAATGACCCAGCCTCCACAGCTCTCTGGGGCAGAGAATTCCACAAATTTACGACCCTCTGAGAGAAGAAGTTCCTCCTCATCTCAGTTATTAAAGGGCGACCCTTTATTCTGAGACTGTGCCCCCGAGTTCTAGATTTCCCCACGAGGGGAAACATCCTCTCTGCATCTACCCTGTCGTGCCCCCTCAGTATCTTATATGTTTCGATAAGATCACCTCTCATTCTTCTAAATTCCAATGAATATAGGCCCAGCCTGCTCAACCTTTCCTCATAAGTCAACCCCCTCATCTCTGGAATTAACCTAGTGAATCGTCTCTGAACTGCCTCCAATGCAAGTATATCCTTCCTTAAATAAGGAGACCAAAACTGTACGCCGTACTCAAGGTGTGGTCTCACCAATACCCTGTACAGTTGTAGCAGGACTTCCCTGCTTTTATACTCCAACCCCCTTGAAATAAAGGCCAACATTCCATTTGCCTTTTTGATTACTTGCTGTACCTACATGCTAACTTTTTGTGTTTCATGCACAAGGACCCCCAGGTCCCTCTGAACTGTAGCATTTTGTAATCTCTCTCCATTTAAATAATAGTTTGCTTTTTTATTTTTCCTGCCAAAGTAGATAACCTCGCACTTTCCCACATTATACTCCATCTGCCAAATGTTTGCCCACTCACTTAGCCTGTCTATATCCCTTTGCAGATTCTTTGAGTCCTCTGCACAACTTGCTTTCCCACCCATCTTTGTATCATCCACAAACTTGGCTACATTACACTCGGTCCCTTCATACAAGTCATTAATGTAGATTGTAAATAGTTGGGGCCCCAGCACCGATCCTGTGGCACCCCACTAGTTACCGTTTGCCAACCAGAAAATGACTCATTTATCCCGACTCTGCTTTCTGTTAGTTAGCCAATTCTCTATCCATGCTAATATATTGCCCCCAACTCCGTGAGCTCTTATCTTATGCCATAACCTTTTATGTGGCACCTTATCGAATGCCTTCTGGAAATCTAAATACACCACATCCACTGGCTCATCCTTGTCCACCTGCTTGTTACATCCTCAAAGAACGGCAGGGGAATGGGACTTGTTGAAGTGCTCTTGCAGAGAGCCGGCACAGGCTTGATCGGCCGAATGGTCTCCTTCTGTGCTGTAACCATTCTATGATTACTGTTCGGGGGCCTAGAAAATACTCCCACTGGTGTTTTCTGCCCTTTGTTATTTCTTAGCCCAGAAAATCAGGATGTAGGTGGAACTAAGAGCCTTTCTCACTACTTATCTCATCCTTTATTATCGGGGCTACCCCACCTCCTTTTCCATTTTGCCTATCGTTTCTAAAAGTCAAGTTCCCTGGAATATTTAGATCCCAACCTCGGTCACCCTGCAACCATATCTCAGTAATGGCTACTAGATCAAACCCATTCATCTCGATTTGTGCCATTAATCCATCTATCTTGTTACGAATGCTTCGTGCATTCAGATATAGCGCCTTTAATTTCAACTTTTTACTACTTTTTCCTGATGTGGCCATAGTCGCTAATGTCCTATTGCCGTTGTTAAACTCTGTCCCTTCCTGACACAATCTGCTTTACTTGACCCAAATCACTACTCTGTTGTACAGCCTTGACTTTGCTCTTCAGACTGACAGATTTACCCGTACCTAACCCTCCTTCCCCCTTATTAGTTTACAGCCCCATCTACCGCCCTAGTTATTCAATTCACCAGGACACTGGTCCCAGCCCTGTTTAAGTGGAGTCCGTCCCAAGTGAACAGCTCCCTCTTTCCCCAGTACTGGTGCCAGCGCCCCATGAACTGAAACCCCTTCCTCCCACACCACTCTTTCAGCCACACATTTAACTCTCTGATCTGCTTGTCCCACTGCCAATTTGCACGTGGCTCAGGTAGTAATCCAGAGATTATTACCTTTGAGGTTCTGCTTTTTAATTTGGACCCTAGCTCCTCAAACTCCCTCAGCAGAACCTCATTCCTAGTTCCACCTATGTCGTTGGTTCCTACATAGACCACAACAACAGGATCCTCCCCCCTCCTGCTCCCAATTCTTCTGCAGCCGCGAGGATATGTCCTTAACCCTGGCACCGGGGAGGCAACACCACCTTCGGGATTCCCGGTCATGACTGTAGAGAACAGTATCTATCCCGACTATACTGTCCCCTACCACTACCCCCACCCCCCACTTGAATGGCCTCCTGTACCACGGTGCTCTGGTCAATTTGCCCATCCTCCCTGCAGTCTTTGTTCTCATCCACCTCAAGTACCTCGTACCTGTTGGACAATGACAAAGGCCGAGGCTCCTCCACCACTGCATTTGCGGTCCCCTTACCTGCCTGACTCGCAGTCACATCCTCCTGTCCCTGACCACTAACCAAATCTAAACCACCCACTAACCTAAGAGATGTGACTGCCTCCTGGGTCAAAATGTCCAGTTAACTCTCTCCCTCCCTGATGCATCGCATTGTCTGCCCCTCGGACTCCAGCTCAACACCTCTGAACTGAAGGCCCGTGAGTTGCAGACACTTCGTACTGATGTGGTTGCACTTCCTGCACTGCCATCTCTATCTAACCTTGTTTTATATATTTAATGAATTAACGTTTTATGTAATTAATTCACTTGGTTTATATTTAGTTTTTTTTAAACTAATTAATTTAACTACTTTAAATGATTAATTTAATAAAGTATTAGTTATATTGTTGTGGCTGCTGTGAAGCACGAATTGAGGCCGAGTCGATATGTGGAACACATGGCTTTTAATCACATCTCTGGTAAAATGGCTGCTAACATTTCTCAGCAAAACCCTGAGGCCCCGCCCACTCCTTTTTTCCTGCCTGCCTTAAAGGCAAGGTGCCCGATTTATTGTCCACGGACGGAAAAGTGGGTTATGCCCGTTTAGGTGGCGATCCGCCACACAGCTCCCCCCAGAATCCGCTTAGGAGGTGTGGACGAGACGGTGCGGCGGTCTGATGGGCCGGCCGGAGCGGCTCTTGTAGGACGCCGGTGGACGTGGAACGGCCGGGCATGGAGCAGCCGGGTGAACTGGCTTGAGGGCAGGTCGGCTGCGTGGCGGTGGACGAGCTACCGGGACCTGCTCACCGGGCTCCGAGTGTGCTGGCTTGAGTCGGTCAACCGACACTTTATCGGTCCTGTCGCCCACTTGCAGGGTGAAAAATTTGTCCCCAGCCTGTAGCACCTTGTAGGGCCCGTCGTACGGGGGTTGAAGGGGTCCGCGGTGGGCGTCGTGCCAGACGAAAACGAACCGTGCCTGGTGCAGGCTTAGTGGGACGTGTGAGGTGGATTCGCCGTGTCGGGCAATGGGCACCGGGGCGAACTGTAGCGCCGGTGAGGCGAAGTCGTGGCGTTGCTGGTCGGCTGACCAGGGTGTCGTGGCGGTGGGCAGGAACTCGCCGGGTACGCGCAGCAGCTGACCATACACGAGCTCTGCTGCCGATGCGTGGAGGTCTTCTTTAACCGCGGTGCGCAGGCCGAGGAGGACCCACGGGAGTCGGTCGGTCCAGGCGCCATCCTGGAGGCTGGCACGAAGAGATGCGTTCAAGGATCTGTGGAACCGCTCACACAGTCCGTTGGCTTGGGGGTGGTACGCTGTGGTGCGGTGAATGGTCACCCCGAGATTGCATGCGATGGCGGTCCAGAGTTCAGAGGTAAATTGCGGACCTCTGTCCGACGTCATGTCGGAGGGGACGCCGAACCGTGCGACCCAGGTGCTGACGAAGGCTCTGGCGATGTCGGCGGTGGTGGTAGAGGTCAGTGGACTTGCCTTGGGCCAGCGCGTGGTGCGGTCAACGATCGTCAGCAAGTGCGTGTGGCCTTGCGACGGCGGCAGGGGCCCGACGATGTCCACGTGGATGTGGTCGAATCTACGCGAAGGGACGGTAAACTCCTCGAGGGGTGCTTTCGTGTGTTGCTGTACCTTGGCCCGTTGGCAGGCTAGGCAGGAGTTGGCCCAAGTACGCACATCCTTGCGAAGGCCGCGCCAGACAAAGCGGTTGGCTACCAATTTGATGGATGCGCGGGCGCCGGGGTGGGAGAGGTTGTGGAGAATCTCGAATACCCGGCGGCGCCAGGACGCTGGGAAAACGGGCATAGGTTGACATAGGGATATGTCGCACTTGACAGTGACTGCGGTCGGGCCACAGGCGACGTCGGCCAGGCGTAGCCCTGGTAGGTTGGTAGGTGCGGAGAGCAGATCAGGGTTGGTGATCTGGTCTGCTGCGAGTTGAGCGTAGTCGACTGCCAGGTGTGCGGCGTGGATGGCGGGGCGGGAGAGGCAGTCGGCTACCACATTGTCTCAGCCGGAAACGTGTTGGATGTCCGTGGTGAACTCGGACACTGCCGCGAGCTGGCGCTGCTGCCTGGCGGACCAGGGGTCGGTTGTCTTTGCCATTGCGAATGTCAGGGGTATGTGGTCGACAAACGCAGTGAAGGGGTGGCCCTCCAGCAAAAACCGAAAATGGCGGACCGCCAGGAACAGCGCGAGGAGCTCGCAGTCGAAGGTGCTGTACTTGACCTCCGGGAGGCGTAGTTGGTGGCTGAAGAAGGCAAGTGGTTGCCAGGCGCCGTCGACCCACTGCTCGTACACGGTGCCGACCACGTGGTCGGAGGCGTCCGTGGTGAGCGCTACCCTGGCATTGGGCTGTGGGTGCGCAAGCAGGGTGGCGTTGGCGAGCGCGGTTTTGGTGGAGTCGAAGGCGGCTGACGCGTCTGCCGTCCATTCGACCACCATCTTGCCGCTCCTGCCCCGGAGGGCTTCATACAGGGGCCTCATGAGGGACGCCGCTTTGGGGATGAAGCGGTTGTAGAAATTCACCATCCCGAGGAACTCCTGGAGGCCTTTGATGGTGGTAGGGCGGAGAAATTGTTGGACAGGCCTGCACCTTGGTGGGCAGGGGAATGGCCCCAGCATGGGTGATGTGGTGGCCGAGGAAGTCGATCTTGTCCAGGCCGAACTGGCATTTGGCTGGGCTGAGGATGAGCCCGTGGTCGCTGAGGCGCCCGAACAGGATGCGAAGGTGTTTGAGGTGTTCCTGCTTGGAGGAACTGGCTACCAGAATGTCATCCAGGTAGACGAACAGGAACTTCAGGTCCCGAAGGACCGAGTCCATGAGCCGTTGGAATGCCTGGGCCGCATTTTTGAGGCCGAAAGGCATCCGCAGGAACTCGAAAAGGCCGAAGGGGGTGATTACGGCCGTCTTGGGGACGTCCGCGGGGTGAACTGGGACTTGGTGGTAGCCGCGCACCAGGTCGACCTTGGAAAAGACTGAGCGGCCGGCCAGTCTAGCCAAGAAGTCCTGGATGTGCGGCACGGGGTACCGAACAGGGGTGGTGGCGTTGTTGAGGCGGCGGTAATCCCCGCAGGGGCGCCAACCCCCGCCTGGTTTGGGGGCGATGTGGAGTGGGGAGGCCCAGGGACTGTTGGAGCGGCGGATGATGCCGAGCTGTTCCATGGTGGCAAACTCGGTCCGCGCGATCTCCAGTTTGGCCGGGTCCAGCCTGCGGGCGTGGGCGTACACTGGGGGGCCTGTGGTGGGGATGAAGTGTTCCACCCCGTGTTTGGCGGCCTCCGCGGAGAAGGTCGGATTGGTGAGGGCCGGGAATTCGGCCAGGAGTGCCGAGTAGTCATCCGTGGCCCGGGCGTGGCACTGTGACGCCATGTCGGCGGGTTGACGGGGGGCCATGGCGCCCAGGATGGGGGACATGGTGTTCATGTCCACGAGGCGGTGTCGAGGGATGTCTACCAGTAGGCCGTGGGCGCACAGGAAATCTGCGCCGATGAGAGGGGAGAGCACCTTGGCAGTGATGAACTCCCATCGGTAGCGGCGACCTGCGAGGTCGAGGGTGACCGTGCGGGTGCCGTACGTTGGGATGTCCGAGCCGTTAGCAGCAGCCAGCGCCGGTCCTCGTTCGCCCTTTTGGATGTCGAGGGAGGAGGCCGGGATGATGCTGTGCTGAGCTCCAGTGTCGCAGAGGAACCGGCGGCCGGTTTTGTCATCCGTGACGTACAGCAGGGAGCACGCGTGGCCCACGGCCATCGCGGGGGCTGGTACGGTGGCGGACTTGAAAGAGCAGGGGGGTGTGCACCGTTGTGCCCGGGGGTGTGCACCGTTGTGCCCTGGCGCCGAACCGTGCGTGGTAGTAACAGTGGCCCGGGTTAGTGGGGCGCGAAGGCCCCGTGAGCCCGGTGGCTGGGCCTTGTGGCCGCGTGGTGGCCGGTGAGGGGCGCGCCGTGGCTGTCAGGTCCGGAGTGACGTCGCGGCTGGAGTGAGCGGACAGCAGCTTGTCGGCCTCATCGGCCAGGGCTTCCAGGTCCGTGAGGCCGGACGCCACGATCGCTGGGCGGATGCTGAGAGGTAGCTGGCGGATGAACAGCGTACGGAAGAGGGATCCGGGTGGGCTCCCGTCGGTGAGGGAGAGCATGTGGGAGAGGAGGTCTGACGGTGAGGCATCACCGAGGCCTGGAAGGTCGAGGAGGTGGCAGTTTCGCTGGTATGTCGAGGCCGTAAATTTTTTAAGGAGCGCGGCCGTAAGATGTGCATACTTGCCCTCCTCTGGTGGGTGCTGCAGCGCTGTCCAGACCTTCGTAACTGTGGAGCTGCCGAGTGATGTGACGAGGTAGTCGTACTGCATCCCATCTGTGGTGATGTTTCGCAGCCGGAATCGGGACTCGGCTTGGAGAAACCAGGCTTCGGGCTGGTTTTCCCAAAACCCCGGCAGTTTCACGGAAACTGCGTTCGTGTCCGCCATTGCAGTGCTCGGAATACATTCTGAGCGTCGGGGTCACCAATGTTGTGGCTGCTGCAAAGCACGAATTGAGGCCGAGTCGATATGTGGAACACATGGCTTTTAATCACATCTCTGGTAAAATGGCTGCTAACATTTCTCAGCAAAACCCTGAGGCCCCGCCCACTCCTTTTTTCCTGCCTTAAAGGCAGCATGCGCCTTAAAGGCAAGGTGCCCGATTTATTGTCCACGGACGGAAAAGTGGATTGCGCCCGTTTAGGTGGCGATCCGCCACAATATGTTCCTAGTTTCTCGTTTACACCACTCCCCTCACTGAGAGAGCAAAAGAATGTATTCCTCACCAACCAATCACCAACCTGCTGTCCTGTGAGGTCACGGGGTCCGGGGGTTCTTTACCCCAGCCCAGTGGACGCTACTGGAAAATCTCTCTCTTTTTCAACCCGGTTTAATTATCCTCGTTCCTAGTTCTTTATCTTTGGGACTTCATCTTCGTCCATATTTATTTATACGTAATTATTTTTTAGTCTGTTTTAAGTTTTTTTAACACATTAAGCGCTAAAACACTGAACAAAATTTTATCTACTTACTACCCCAAACTTATACAAACCATTACAAGTATTAAAGGCAAAAAGGAGCACCTCCTTCCCCCTCTGCACCAAATTCCCACTCTCTCCAAATTCTCAACTTCCCACTCTGTTTACAATGCATTCTGTTAAAATTGCAATCTGTGGTTATGCTCTGTGCTGCAGTCTATGCCAGTGTTTATGCTCCACACGAGCCTCCTCCCACCCTACTTCATCTCACCCTACCAGCACATCCTTCTATTCCTTTCTCCCTTGTGTTTATCTAGCTTCCCCTTAAATACATCTATGCCATTCGCCTCAGCCACTCCCTGTGGTAGCGAGTTCCACATTCTCACCACCCTCTGGGTAAAGACATTTCTCCTTTCCTTATTAGTTATATTTATGGTCCCTAGTTTTGGACTCTCCCACAATTGGGAAATCTTCTCTACATCTACCTTATCGAACTCCTTCTTATTTTTAAAGACCTCTATTAGGTCACCACTCGGCCTTCTCTTTTCTAGAGAAAAGAGCCCCAGCCTGTTCAATCGTTCCTGATAGTTATAATCTCTCAGTTCTGGTATCATCCTTGTGAATCTTTCTTGCACCTTCTCCAGTGCCTCTGTATCCTTTCTGAGGGATTATGGAGTGTCCTCCTCAAATTTGTCACCATCCTCCGCCTGCTTCACGATGACATGCAAGCCGTGATCCTGACCAACGGTTCCACCACAGACCCAATTCATGTATGGACCGGGGTCAAGCAAGGCTGTGTCATCGCACCAACGCTCTTCTCGATCTTCCTTGCTGCAATGCTCCATCTCACCCTCCGTAAGCTCCCCGCTGGAGTGGAGCTAATTTACAGAACAAACAGGAAACTGTTCAACCTCCATCGCCTCCAGTCCAGATCCAAGGTCGTCCCATCCTCTGTCGTCGAATTACAGCATGCAGACGTCGCTTGCGTCTGTGCTCACTCGGAGGTCGAACCCCAAACAAGCGTCAACACCTTCACCGAAGCGTACGAGAGCACAGGCCTCACACTAAACATCCGTAAGACAAAGGTCCTCTACCAACCTGCCCCCGCCACACAGTACTGCCCCCCAATTACCAAAATCCACGACAAGGCCTTGGACAACGTGGACCACTTTCCATACCTCGGGAGCCTACTGTCAACAAGGGCAGACGTCGATGAGGAAGTCCAACACTGCCTTCAGTGTGCCAGTGCAGCCTTCGGTCACCTGAGGAAGAGAGTGTTTGAAGACCAGGATCTCAAACCCAGCACTAAGCTCATGGTCTACAGAGCAGCAGTGATACCCGCCCTGCTGTATGCCTCAGAGACATAGACCATGTACAGCAGGCACCTCAAAGCACTGGAGAGGTACCACCAACGCTGCCTCCGCAAGTTCCTGCAAATCCATTGGCAGGATAGGCGCACCAACGTCCGAGTTCTCGCTCAGGCCAACATCCTCAGCATCGAAGCTTTGACCACGCTCGATCAGCTCCGATTGACGGACCACATCGTCCGCATGCCCGATACGAGACTCCCAAAACAAGCGCTCTACTCGGAGCTCCGACACGGCAAGAGAGCCCCAGGTGGGCAGAGGAAATGCTTCAAGGACACCCTCAAAGCCTCCTTGAAAAAGTGCAACATCCCCACCGACACCTGGGAATCCCTGGCCCAAGACCACACAAAGTGGAGGAGAAGCATCCAGGAAGGCGCCGAACACCTCGAGTCTCTTCGCCGGGAGCAAGCGGAAGCCAAGCGGAAGGAGCGCACGTCAACCCAAGCACCCCACCCGCCCTTCAACCACTGTCTGCCCCACCTGTGACAGAGACTGTAGGTCCCGCATTGGACTCATCAGTCACCTGAGAACTCATTTTTAGTGTGGAAGCAAGTCATCCTCGGTTCCGAGGGACTGCCTAAGAAGACGATCCTTTCTGTAATTTGTGGGTGATGGAAGTGTGAAAGGGCAGATATAAATCCATGTCCCCAATAATTTGAATATATCTTCGTTTGCTAACACAGGTGTTCTGATTTAGAGCTTACCCGGTAAATATTGGGATTCCGACCACATAGAATTCAAATAAATAGCAGCACAAATACCACTCTGTCACTTGACTTTCAATGGCTGTACTGACCGGATGTGAGGGTAACACATGACCCTCAGTCCACACTTTAGACCCCACCCCACATATTCAATATAGACCATGGGCAATATTTACTATTGATTGTAACTCGATGTAGAGCTGCCTACCTCTTGTAAATTGGTAGCCGTGCCTTCGGCCGTCTAGGTCCTAAGCTCTGGAATTCCCTCCCTAAACCTCTCCGCCTCTCTCTCCTCCTTTAAGACTCTCCTAAAAACCTACCTCTTTGACCACCTGTCCTAATATCTCCTTATGTGGCTCGGTGTCAATTTTTGTCTGATAACGCTCCCGTGAAGTGCCTTGGGACGTTTTGCTACGTTAAAGGCGCTATATAAATGCAAGTTGTTGGTGTTGTAAATGGTAAACATCCAGAAAACATTGGCAGTTTTGAATCAATTATGATTTTTTAATGAATGTTTTCTTTGGGCTACATTTCAGATTTTTTTTTTTTAAACCCTCAGCATGCACCAGGAATATGTGGGGAAAACAACTTGGAGTAATTGTGCATTTGACCTCAAACTATGGTCCAGCATGAACTTTTTTTGAGCTAAGTTTTATTTGACAAAACTATTTTCAAGTAGTTATTTCAACACCGTCTTATTTTCTTCCATGACCAAATGCCACAAGAAATCAACTGGGACAAGTGATTTGGGTGAAAATTGCAGCAAATTACTGGGCAGTTGTAGAGATAATCACGACTAACTCTGACTTGAAGCTCTGTTTACTGACAACTTGACTATATGGCCTTAAAGGGGCAGGCCACATTAGCAGCTAAACATCACAATTTGTACACATTTGTCAGTAATACCATGGTAAATCTACTAGTTTAAATAAATCTGTGATTAGCACAGAACATCACCTATATATGGCTTGGAGCCAAGGAATGAATGAAAGAAAGAAGGAACTATCATTTCTATAGCGCTTTTCACGATCTTAGGATGTCCCAAAGCGCTTTACAGCCAATGAAGTACTTTTTGAAATGTAGTCACTGTTGTAATGTAGGAAACGCGGCAGCCAATTTGCGCACAGCAAGCTCCCACACACAGCAATGTGATAATGACCAGTTAATCTGTTTTAGTGATGTTGATTGAGGGATAAATATTGGCCAGCACAGTGAGGAGAATGCCCCTGTTTTTCTAATAGTACCTTGGGATCTTTTATGTCCACCTGAGAGGGCAGACGGGTTCTCGGTTTAACGTCTCATCCAAAAGACGGCACCTCCGACAGTGCAGCACTCCCTCAGCACTTCTCTTCTTCTTCTTAGGCAGTCCCTGGGAACCGAGGATGACTTGCTTCCACACTAAAAATGAGTTCTCAGGTGACTGATGAGTCCAATGCGGGACCTACAGTCTCTGTCACAGGTGGGGCAGACGGTGGTTGAAGAGGCGGGCGGGTGGGGTGCTTGGGTTGACGTGCGCTCCTTCCGCTGTTTGCGCTTGGCTTCCGCTTGCTCCCGGCGAAGAGACTCGAGGTGTTCAGCGCCTTCCCGGATGCTTCTCCTCCACTTTGTGCGGTCTTGGGCCAGGGATTCCCAGGTGTCGGTGGGGATGTTGCACTTTTTCAAGGAGGCTTTGAGGGTGTCCTTGAAGCATTTCCTCTGCCCACCTGGGGCTCTCTTGCCGTGTCGGAACTCTGAGTAGAGCGCTTGTTTTGGGAGTCTCGTATCGGGCATGCGGACGATGTGACCCGTCCATCGGAGCTGATTGAGCGTGGCCAAAGCTTCGATGCTGGGGATGTTGGCCTGAGCGAGAACACTGACGTTGGTGCACCTATCCTGCCAATGGATTGGCAGGATCTTGCGAAGGCAGCGTTGGTGGTACCTCTCCAGTGCTTTGAGGTGCCTGCTGTACATGGTCCATGTCTCTGAAGCATACAGGAGGGCGGGTATCACTGCTGCTCTGTAGACCATGAGCTTGGTGCTGGATTTGAGGTCCTGGTCTTCAAACACTCTCTTCCTCAGGCGACCGAAGGATGCATTTGTGCACTGAAGGCGGTGTTGGACGTCGTCATCGACGTCTGCCCTTGTTGACAGTAGGCTCCCGAGGTATGGAAAGTGGTCCACGTTGTCCAAGGCCTTGTTGTGGATTTTGATAATCGGGGGGCAGTACTGTGTGGCGGGGGCAGGTTGGTAGAGGACCTTTGTCTTACGGATGTTTAGTGTAAGGCCCATGCTCTCGTACGCTTCGGTGAAGGTGTTGACGATGGTTTGGAGTTCGACCTCAGAGTGTCGCAGACGCAAGCACTGCACTGGGAGTGTCAGCCTGGATTATTGGCTCAAGTCTCTGGGGTGGAACTTGAACCCACGACCTTCTGACTCGGAGGCAACAGTTATTATTTGCAATAATAAAGAGACACCAATGTTTAATGTTTACATGGGCAGATCAACAGGGCATTGTTGAATGGGGGAAAAAATGAATTTTGTTTTGTTGTAAACATTACTTCAAGCTGTTGGAAGCCTTGCTACTTATTTCAGTAATTCGACTGATGCAGTAAATTTAACCAATTTCTTTTTAGCTTTTAAAAAATTAACGGCCTGTGACTAATGGAAAAAAATAATCCTTGCAGATCAGTGATTCATGTGCAGAGTTCAGACATGGCCTCGTTCATTTATCAAAAAGAAAATGAGTCACACTCTGTTTAACTGGTAATGGAAATGGGCTTGGAGGAGGCTGCACTTTGATCCTAGAAGCTCTTAGTCTTTAGATGCATTGATGTATCTGGTCTGATGGATTAATGTATGTGGTCTGATGGAAGTGCAGGAAGTAGTTTGCACACCTTTATCTGACATTAGAAAATCATGTCTGATTCCAGCTCAAGTAGCTGAAGTTTTTAGAGCTGATTTACATATGGTGACCATATTTTCAAAAACAAATCCGGGGACGCACAGGCAATGCTCCCCCGCAATTCCTTGCCTGACCCCCTTAACGGGCTGCGCGGCCCATTCAACGTTCCGCGCGTGCGTGAAATTTCACCTTGGCAAAGCCTTAGATACATCGCATCACGAATCTTGCATGTGTTCTGGCAATAATGCTGTACCATCGACTCGTCCCCGAATACTCTCAATTTTAATTTCTCAATTTTAAATCTGGTCCCAACAGACTGAGATTTTCCCTGAAATGCCCTCTGTCTCAGCTGGTTTCAGATTCACAAACCTCTTCCCAGTGGGAGAACTTAAGAGCTTGCCTTCCCTTATTCAATGAAAAAAAAAACCACGATGCACCATGCAGGTAAACTGGTAAAGTAAATCAAATTGACTCACCCGCCAGCTCTCACCGCCCCCTTGGCTTCTCCCGCACATTTGACGGTCCCTCCCGCTGGCCAGTCACCATTGGATGAAACACGGATCAGGTAACTAATCCCCTACAGTGCAATGCGGCCAGAGCTATAGATAGGGCCTTTTCTCCGCTGCACTGCATTGTGGGAAGGCGGGGTCACCATCGACGCCTCCATTCAACCGGCTGCATGACTTCATTCCTGAACTCAAACGGGCCGAGAAACTCTGAGAAACGGGTTTCTGTGCATTAGCATTGAAAAAATCAAAGATTCCATATCGGGGATGAGATTTTTAAACCGTGGATTCTTTCGGGGACATTGTTTGCCTGGAGATACATTCCCAAATCCGGGGACTGTCCCCAGAAAACGGGGACGTCTGGTCAGCCTAGATTTACAGCCAACCAGAGGCTGCCCCCCCACCCCCCCCCCCCCCCCCAGCCCTTGTGGATATCCGAGCCAGACAGCGAGAGGCATTGCAAAATGAGTAAGAATAGTACAGGTGTCAGCAGTGGCACAGTGGGTAGCACTCTCGCCTCTGAGTCAGAAGGTGGTGGGTTCAAGCCCCATTCCAGAGACTTGAACACATAATCCAGGCCGACCCTCCAGTACAGTACTGAGGGAGAGCTATACTGACGGAGGGGCAGTGCTGAGGGAGTGCTGCATTGTCGGAGGTGCCGACTTTCGGATCAGAAGTTAAACTGAAGCCCTGTCTTTCCGCTAAGATGGGTGTAAAATATCCCATGGCACTATTGCGAAGAAGAGATGGGGAGTTTATTCAACCAACATCACTAAAACCATGGCCCGAAAATTAGACCTAATACGCGAGAGTACGCACTGTGTACTCTCGCGTTTTAGGTCTCCAATTGCCGGTTTCCAGCATGCACTGCGCATGCGCGGGAAACCAGCACTTCGTGAATTCAGAAGGGGGCGGTTCCTAGGTGAACCGCATGCGCGCTACAGGCTGCGCGCACGCAGTGCACTTAGTGCTTTGAACGCGCAGGTAAGCATGGAAGATTTTACACATAAAGAAAGGAGGCGTAAGACCCTCTTTTAACAAGGTAAGTAGTTAATTAAGTATTTTAAATTTTTTTCAACAGGTTTATCTTTTTTAGAGACTTTAAAGAAAGGTAAGTTTATTTTTATAACTTTTAAAAAGATTTTAAATTTTTTCAAAAATTTAATTTTTTGTTTAAAGTAGTTAATTTATTTAACTATACTTATTTTATTAATGTGATGGCTTTTTTTAAAATTTAATTGAGGTTTAGCTGTTCTTTTGGGGGGGTATATTATTCATAGCTTTGACAGGTCTTCCTGTCAAAACTATGAATGAAAGATGGTGTGCTGCCATTGGCTCTAACTGAATCATGTGATCCCAGAGCTCGCACGAACTAACTCCGTCTCTGGGTCACGCAAGCACTGCACAGCTGCAGCCTTGAAACTAAAGTTCGTGTGGGCCCGGAGGAACAAGGAAGGCGCGGAGTGAGATATCGCGGGGAAGCCTTACCCCCGCGTGAACACTCAGTCTTTAATTTCTGGGCCATTATTTAATTGCTGTTTGTGGGATCTTGCTGTGCGCAAATTGGCTGCTGCATTTCCTACATTACAAAAGTGACTACTCTTCATTGGCTGTTAAGTGCTTTGGGATGGCCTGAGGTTGTGAAAGGCGCTATAGAAATGCAAGTTTTTTCTTTTATATTTAGCATTAATCTTGTATATTAATAGTTAAAATTCACCGGAATGGTGATGATGGGGAAGGAAGACAGGGCAAACAGAAGTTAACTTATAAATTTTTATTTTAGTTGTGTATTAATTTTTAAAGCTATAACTGACATCTGAGTAAATTCATTGTTGTAATATTAGGGTTTGTTTTAGTATTGGAGTGTGAGCTCAAAACTTGAAATAAAAAGCTGGCCCAGGAAGACTAACACTTCCCTGGACCTGCTCTTCGTCTAATTAATTGAAGTGGATGACCCACTGATTTCTGAACATTTTAGCACGTCTCAGAGACATCCGTGTTGAGCAGCTGATTCCTTTCCAGTGTTGGTTAGGGAGCCTAGCACTAGGGAACATAGCCTGAAAATTAGAGCCAGGCCTTTCAGGAGTGAAGTTAGGAAACACTTCTACACACAAAGGGTGGTAGAAGTTTGGAACTCTCTTCCGCAAATGGCAATTGATGCTAGGTCAATTGTTAATTTTAAATCTGCGATTGATAGCTTTCTGTTAACCAAAGGTATTAAGGGATATGGGCCAAAGGTGGGTATATGGAGTTAGGTCACAGATCAGCCATGATCTCACTGAATGGCGGAACAGGCTCAAGGGGCTGAATGGCCAACTCCTGTTCCTATGTTGCAGTCAATGCCAGAATCAAGCATTCCCAGGTCATGTTAATCGTGGTCACATGCAGAATAAAACTCCACCATCGCCTCAGAACTAAGTCTAGTAGAGTTTAATTGTGACATTTTAATTTAATTTTCCACATCAGCCACCTTTGTTCTTTTTTATTCATTCATGGGATGTGGACGTCCCTGGCAAGGCCGGCATTTATTGCCCATCCATAGTTGCCCTTGAGGAGGTGGTGGTGAGCCGCCGTCTTGAACCGCTGCAGTCCGTGTGGTGAAGGTACTCCCACAGTGCTGTTAGGGAGGGAGTTCCAGGATTTTGACCCAGCGACGATGAAGGATCGGCGATATACTTCCAAGTCAGGATGGTGTGTGACTTGGAGGGGAACTTGGAGGTGATGGTTTTCCCGAGTACTTATTGCCCTTGTCCTTCTAGGTGGTGGAGGTCACGGGTTTGGGAGGTGCTGTCGGAAAAGCCTTGGAGAGTTGCTGCAGTGCATCTTGTAGATGGTACACACTGCAGCCACGGTACGCCGGTGGTGGAGGGAGTGAATGTTTAAGGTGATGGATGGGGTGCCAATCAAGCGGGCTGCTTTGTCCTGGATGGTGTTGAGCTTCTTGAATGTTGTTGGAGCTGCACTCATCCAGGCAAGTGGAGATTATTCCATCACACTCCTTACTTGTGCCTTGTAGATGGTGGAAAGGCTTTGGGGAGTCAGGAGGTGAGACACTCGGTGCAGAATACCCAGCCTCTGACCTGCTCTTGTTGCCACAGTATTTATGTGGCTGGTCCAGTTAAGTTTCTGGTCAATGGTGACCCCCAGGATATTGATGGTGGGGGATTCGGCAATGGTAATGCCGCTGAATGTCAAGGGGCGGTGGTTAGACTCTCGCTTGTTGGAGAGATGGTGGAGCTGTCCTGCCCGCTAACACCCCACTGAGCTGTGCAAGTTCAGCACATGGCGAGTGAAGTGCTGGGGCAATCGGAAAGTGCAGCTCCTTAATTTAAATTAAATATTCTTCATTTTGAATGTTCCCGACTCCCTGATCCAATATGGCGGGCGGTGCACTTCTGGCTAGAAATATGCGCGCACTTCCTGCTCACCATATTGGAAACATAGGCGGCCATTTAGCGCCTGTATTTCCAGGCCAGGATATTCCTCCCACTCCACAATTTTCGGGGTTGAATTTTGAGCGTTGGCTCAATGTGAGAGACGTCAACGGAACGGAATTTCCTGGCACCTTTAGGGGGTGATTTTGCCAATGGGGTCGCTTTGGAGGCGGGACTGCTGCTTGTCGGGTTTTAGTCCCCCCTCCATCGACTTGTGGCCAACCCACGCTCTTTTCCCTTGACTGACCTTGTTAAGCCCGCCCAGCGGGTTTAGCCGGCCAATTAAGGGGAAGCTGGTTACAGAGAACGTCAGCGTGTGACGTTTCATCTGTCAAAAATTTTTGACAGATGAATTGTCATCGTTTGACAGCTCTGTGAAGCTGTCAAACACTGACATTCTCTGTTGTTTGGTGAGTTCTTGTACTCAAGGTTCACCAAACCTGTTTTGTGAGCAGAAAGCAGATGGCTGTTGCATCGGAGAATGCAGCAGCCATTCTGTCATCTCTTCCATTGAGATGCCGGAGCCTCCGGATCCTCAATGATTGAAGCCTGCAGGAAGAAACAAAGGTAAGGAAACTTTTTCTAACACTTTTCACTCACCTCACATACTCACCTCTCCACACTTGCACCCATCACTCACCTCCACAGCACACTTCTGGACCCCTCCGACCCCCGCAGACCCACTGCTCGCCTCTTGACCCTGGCGGGGTTTCCCGACGCCAGGGAGCCCGCACCTCTGCTGGAAAAATGGGGATAATCTTCTTAACTACCTGTTAACTACCAGTGGCTGCAATCCCCTTCCCGCCTCCAGGAGACGGGACCCGGCGCGGGTCGGGTACCCGCCTCCTGCGAAGATGGCACGGAGGCGGGTTGGGGGCAGGATGGGTACCTGCCCCCAGATTCTGACATTTTCCTGGCAGTCCCGCCTCCAAACCCGCCTCCCCAGGGCTGGCAAAATCACCCCCTTAGTGACGGTGCAGCCCGTACTGTCCCAGGTCAGGGATCCCATTGGCTCAATTACAGGGTAAAGTGTCTGCTGTGCTCCAACCATGTGCTATAGGCCCAACCACTGAAGATCAATGTCTCCTGTGGAGCCTCAATTTCCCCACTGGGCCTCCCTGGGCAACACCGCCAATGTGGTGCCCGTTAGCAGCAAGTTATGGCCACTGTTCTGTTGTGGGTTTGTACCAGCCACGAACTGGGCAAAGGCTGCCCAAAATCACATGGCTAATTATTATCACAACCTTTTCAGCCGATAGATGGAAGTAAGAATAAAATGGCTCTTATACCAAGTTGGACTTAGAGCAATACGTATTCATTCTTAAATTACTGCTGTCGCTAACTTTTAAGATTTTCATTTGTGGGCAACATTGACTGCCAATCGCTACATTCTCCGAGGGCATTAAGCATCAATCACTGGAGTCACAGAGCAGTAGGGGCTGGTAGGACAAGAGTTGTGTTTTAAACAGCAAACTAGAAACTTCCATGGTCAATTTTCTGGTGCCAGAAGTTTTATTGAATTCAATGTCACAACTTGCCATGGTGAGATTTGAACTTATGACCTCTAGGTTGGCAGTCTAATACCACAGCCTCTACACGACTGTACCCAACCTAATTCTTCCTAAAGGAATGTGAATCATTAGCTGATGCAAAACATGTTCGCACAGTGCAGTCCCTTGTGTCTAGCCACACCACTAAAGGCTGAGCTACATATAATTGCTACTTTTATGAAGTTATATCTCAAACCAACATTGTAAGAACACCTCCAATAGAGAAAGGCTTGGACTGAAGAATTACCAAGTATATGGGGCAGAAATTCGGGTCTCCACAGGGGAGTACGCGCATGCATGGGAAACCGGAACTTCCGGTCTCGTGAAAGAAGGGGTTCGAGGGTCAACCGCGTGCGCCGGAGAGGCAGCGCGCACGCAGCGAACTTTGTTTTTTTTTTCAGGTTTCTCCGTGAGGGTAAGTATGGAGAAGCTGCGCAGGAAAAAAGGAGGCACAAGGCCTGCTTTTAACAAGGTAAGTGGTGAATTAAATACAATTTAAACATTTTTTCAACAGGTTTATCTTTTTTACATACGTTAAAGAAAGGTACGTTTATTTTTAGCACCGTTAAAAAGTATAATTAATTTTTTCAAAAATTTAAATTTTTGTTTAAAGTAGTTACTTTATGTAATTTATAGTTATTTTAAAAATGTGATTTAAAAAAAAAATGTATTTGAAGTTTTAGTTAGGTTTTGGGGGTGATCTCTATTCATAGATTTGACAGGACTTCCTGTCAAAATCTATGAATGGAGATTCCCTGCTCCGATTGGCTCTCCATGGCCCACGTGATCCCAGGGGACGCTTCGAACTAACTGCGCCCCTGGGATACGCAAGCACTGCACGCCGGCAGCTGCAGGAGGCCCAGGAGCCGAAGTCCACGTGGGCCCAAAGCACAACGGCAGGCGCGGTAGGTAAGTACGCGCGCGATCCTTGCACCCGCGGGAAGCCGGAGAGCTGAATTTCTGGCCCTATACAGCACAGAAACAGGCCGTTCGGCCAAACAGGTCCATGCTGGTGTTTATGCTTCACACAAGCCTCCTCCCACCCTTCATCTAACCCCATCAACATAACCTTGTATTCCTTTCTCCCTCATGTGTTTATCTAGCTTCCCCTTAAATACATCTATACTATTCACCTCAACTACTCTCTGTGGCAGCGAGTTCCACATTCTCACCATTCTCTGGGTAAAGAGGTTTCTCCTGAATTCACTATTGGATTTATTAGTGACAATCTAATGGCCCCAAGTTCTGGTCACGCCTGCAAGTGGAAACATCTTCTCTACATCTACCCTATCGAACCCTTTCATAATCTATCAGGTCACCCCTCAGTCTTCTCTTTTCTAGAGAAAAGAGTCCCAGCCTGTTCAATCTTTCACGATTGGTATAACCTCTCAGTTCAAGCCCCACTCTAGACACTTAAGCACATAAATCTAGGCTGATGCTTGAGTGCAGTGCTGAGGGAGCGCTGCACTGTTGGACGTGCCACCTTTCGGATGAGACGTTAAACCAAGGCCTCGTCTGCCCTCTCAGGTGGATGTAAAAAATCTCGCGGCACTATGTTGAAGAAGAGCAGGAGAATTATTCCTGGTGTCCTGCCCATAACCCTAACCCTCAACCAACATCACTAAAAAACCAGATTATCTAGTCATTATCACATTGCGGTTTCTGGGACCTTGCTGTGTAGAAATTGGCCGCCGCGTTTCCTACATTACAGCAGTGACTACACTTCAATAAACTACTTAATTGGCTGTAAAGCGCTTTGGGACATCCTGAGGTTGTGTAATATGCCATAGAAATGCATGTCTTTCTTTTACCCTACCCTACCTACCCTTTCAGGAAGAGATTGGTGCATGGTGGGTGAAGTGAAGAAGAGTAGATAAATGGAAATGAGGCATAACTGGTCGGATCCAGCCCGCCTGGGGCTGCTGAGTTCTCTCAGTTCCACATCCTACACAGTTAACTTAAAATATCTTGTTTAAAATGTGAAAGGAAACAGATGTCTTAGGTTTAAGAAAAAAAACTTCAAAGCTGTTGAGGTTGCAGTCAAGCCCTTCATTAGATGTGCCGTTTAATCAAACATCGTTGATTTGTAAACAGCTATTTCTTGCATTCGACCAGTCTCTACAATTCTACAGTATTCTACAATTATGAGGCACTGTAAACAGCAATGGAAAGTCACTGTTCAAAGTAGTAATTGTTGAAGAAAGCTGCTTCAAACACAGCCTGTTGCCCTGAAGTCATTGAATGCACCCAGTGGGATCTTGAATGTGCAACACATTCTCTGCTAAATGACTTTCATGTCGGAACCTGAAATTGGTGCTTAACTTTATCATGGCAGATTGGGTAGAACAATTTTAATTTAATCTGTTTTACTCTTTGAATGCTGTCTCTTTATTATCACTAACATTCTCCCTGCTTCTGATGGTGTTTAGTCCTGATGGGTTACCGTTCCATAAATGTGGTTGCCTTCCAGTAGCTCATCCAGGCTGCCGTTGTTTATGATCATATGAAAAAGATGGGCAGGAAAAGACCAGCTGGTCCAGCAATCCTGCCCTACACGCGATGCTGGAGCATCATGTCTAGACACTTCCTAACACCCCCCTCCCACTGCCATGTAATTTCCTGGGAGAGGGGAAAAGAGAAAAGCTCTGGGGCAATAAGGGGAAAAAGTACTCTGGAAAATTCCTCTCCGACCCCCTCAGAGGTGAGCAAAACCAGTCCAGGAGATCCCATGGTCCATGAGTTTAAAACCACTTGCCTTCTATAAGATGTGATCTCTGCCCCAGTCACGAACTGGTCCGGCTCCCTCCGAAGGCAGGCAGAGAGTCAGCACCCACCACACCAGCCGGCAACGTATTCCAGAGACTCACTACTCTCTGGGAAAAGAAGAACCGTCTAACATCCAGTCTATTCCTACTGTTGCATGAACCCTGCAATGTTCCCTCTGATTTTTTTTTCCCCTGCGCGGGCCCTTTAAAGTTGCTACGCAGCCACACATGCGCCGTATCTCTTCCAGCTGGTCAGCGCGGGACCTCGCGATCGATGTGCAGCCGCACACCTTAGGGAGAACATTGGTGCCCTGGTCCTCCCTAATCTGTCAAACTGGAATAATCGATCAATAAATAGGCACGCTATCGGCCCGCCCTTTATTTTATAAACCTCTATCGGGTCACCGCTAAGTCTACGCTGCTCTAGAATCACAGAATGGTTACAGCACGGAAGGAGGCCATTTGGCCCGTTGAGCCCGTGCCGGCTCTCAGCTAGTCCCACTCCCCCACCCTTTCCCCGTAGCCCTGCAAATTATTTTCCTTCAGGTATTTATCCAATTCCCTTTTGAAAGCCGTGATTGAATCTGCCTCCGCCACCCTTTCTGCCAGTGCATTCCAAATCATAACCACTCGCTGCAGAAATTTTTTTTCCTCGTGTCGCCTTTGGTTCTTCTGCCAATCACCTTAAATCTGTGTCCTCTGGTTCTCGATCCTTCTGCCAATGGTAACAGTTTCTCTCTATTTACTCTGTCTCGACCCCTCTGTTTGAACACCTCTTTCAAATCTCCTCTCAACCTTCTCTGCTCTAAGGAGAACAACCCCAGCTTCTCCAGTCTATCCACATAACTGAAGTCCCTCATCCCTGGAACCATTCTTGTAAATCTTTTCTGCACCCTCTCGAAGGCCTTCACATCCTTCCTAAAGTGCGGTGCCCAGAATTGGACGCAATACTCCAGTTGAGGCCGAACCAGTGTTTTATAAAGGTTCATCATAGCTTTCTTGCTTTTGTACTCTATGCCTCTATTTATGAATAGAGGCATAGAGATATCGGGTTCATGTCACGATACAGAACGTGACTTGACATCATGGCCGGTCTTTCCAGGTGTTTTTTTTTAAAATGCCTATTGGAAATCCATGTACACCATGTCAACTGCAATGCCCTCATCAACCCTCTCTGTTACCTCATCAAAAAACTCCATCAAGTTGGTTAAACACGATTTGCCTTTAACAAATCCATGCTGGCTTTCCTTAGTTAATCCACACTTGGTCAAGTGACTGTTTTGTCCCTGATTATCGTTTGTAAAAGCTTCCCCACTACCGAGGTTAAACTGACTGGCCTGTAGTTGCTGGGTTTATCCCTTCGTCAGAACTGGAAAAAGTTAGAGATGTCGAGTTTTCAAAGACATTACATTGTGTGATGGGATAACTAGGAGGTATTTAATGATCTTGGTTATTTCTGCACCCCACAATTCACCAGTGACAATGTCTTGAAGGAGATTAGCCAGTATTGTGCAGAGAGAACTTTAAAAAGCAATTTGAAGAAAAAAGTTTCTCTGTTTCAAATACTTGTCTTACACTTACTTCAATGTAAAAATAAGTGCTTATATCGAATTATCTAGAACTTTACAACACAGAAACCTTTGCCTATTTTAAAATTAGGTCTCAATGACTGAGTGGGTGAGTGACCTAGTGTGAAAGAGGTCTGAGGTTTGAACCTCACTCCATGCTGGGTTATGGTGTCACAGTCTCCTGTGATCCTCTCGTACCTTGTTAAAACAGCCTTTCATCAAGTGTTAGACAGCGTATGTCTGGTAATTCAACCTTGGGGGCGCCACACCCGTATTCAATCCTGGCCAAATCTCCCCCCGACCCATCCCCTTCCTAGCCCAGGGGGCACAGATTAATTCCAGTAACCCATCCACCACCACAGCCACGATCAGCGGGCTCATCGGAAACACTGCATCGAGCCCAGGAATGTTCCCGCTTTGTATGGAGAATTCTTCAATTTAGTTCAGAAGAATATGATTTTTTAAATGCTGTAAGGTATAAATGAAACATTAAAATCTTCCTTATTCTCTGACCCGTTGCATTCCGCAGATTCCAATTGCCAGAGTTTTTGGTCATCCCAGCCTATACGTACCTTTTTTAAGCTTCAATCTGCCCTTAACCAGATATTCTCTCCGCCTTTTATGATAATTAGCACTGTTAATTGCTTCCGACCAAGTCGATTCTGCTGCTCACTAGTATTTAGAAACCATTTTAAATCTCTAGTCTCATTTGACGCTTGGCAGTTTTATACTTGGGACCTTGTCGCACTAGTATAAAAAAGAAAAGGAAGCATTTATATAGCGCCTTTCACAACCTCAGGACTTCCCAAAGCGCTTTACAGCTAATGAAGTATTTTTGAAGTGTAGTCACTGTTGTAATTTAGGAAACGCAGCAGCCAATTTGCACACGGCAAACTCCCAAAAAAAGCAATGTGATAATGACCAGATAATCTGTTATAGTGATGTTGATTCAGGGATAACTATTGACCAGGACACCAGGGAGAACTCCCCTGCTCTTCTTACGATAGTGCCATGGGATCTTTTACATCCACCTGAGAGGGTAGACGGGGCCTCGGTTTAATGTCTCATCTGAAAGACGGCACCTCTGACAGTACAGCACTCCCTCAGTACTGCACTGGAGTGTCAGCCTAGATTTATGTGCTCAAGTCTCTGGAGTGGGATTTGAACCCACAACCTTCTGACTCAGAGGCGAGCGTGCTACCAACTGAGCCACAGCTGACCCCATATCATTAATCACAGCACAACATAGGAACAGAAGTAGGCCATTCTGCCCCTTGCACCTGTTCTGCCATTCTATGAAATCATGGCTGATCTGTACCTCAACATCCAGCGACAAACCCAGTGCGTTTCTACACTTCCTGCCTTTACTGCTCAAACACCAAAACGCTGCATCAAAGTCCCAAAGGCACCCAAACTGTCCGGTTCTGACAGCAACAAATGATGTGCTCCAAAATATCACTTGACCACATCATTAAAGTTAAGCAAGCTGCACACATCTCAATCAAGACCTGGATTCAGTTTACAGGAGGACACAACTCCATTCCTTGCCATTCCTGTAACATTAGTATTCCTCCACATAACACCTTCAGCCTGTTTAAACTGCTCCAACCCCATTTCATGAATAAATACATAAAAATAACTAGAGGTCATCAATATAAGATAGCCACCAAGAAATCAAATGGGGAATTCAGAAGAAACTTCTTCACCAAGAGAGTGGAACTCGCTACCACAGGGAGTGGTTGCGGTAAATAGTATAGATGCATTTAAGGGGCGGTTAGATAAGCATATGAGGGAGAAAGGAATAGAGGGTTATGCTGATAGAGTTAGATGAGGAAGGATGGGAGGAGGCTCGAGTGGAGCATAAACGCCGGCATGGACTGGTTGGGCCGAATGGCCTGTTTCTGTGCCGTATATCCTATGTAATCCTGTGTATGTAATAAATCCACGCTCACAAGACACAACACCCTGAGTAGGAATAAGAGTGCAGGTTTCCACTTGTAAAGTGTCAGCTGTGGCTCAGTGGGTAGCACACTCGCCTTCTGAGTCAGAAGGTTGTGGGTTCAAATCCCACTCCAGGGACTCGAGCACATGATCTAGGCTGACACTCCAGTGCGGTGCTGAGGGAGCGCTGCACTGCCGGAGGTGCCGTCTTTCGGATGAGACGTTAAACCGAGGCCCCGTCTGCTCTCTCAGGTGGACGTAAAAGATCCCAAGGCACTATATCGAAGAAGAGTAGGGGAGTTATCCCTGTTGTCCTGGGCCAATATTTCTCCCTCAATCAACATAACAAAAACAGATTATCTGGTCATTATCACATTGCTGTGTGTGGGAGCTTGTTGTGTGCAAATTGGCTGCCGTGTTTCCTGCATTACAACAGTGACTCCACTTCAAAGCAGTATTTCATTGGCTGTAAAACGCTTTGGGACGTCCGGTGGTTGTGAAAGGCGCTATAGAAATGCAAGTCTTTCTTCTTAAAGCTCTGATGTGGAGATGCCGGTGTTGGACTGGGGTGGACAAATGTGAGAAGTCACACAACACCAGGTTATAGTCCAACAGCTTTATTTGAAATCACAAGCTTTCGGAGCTGTGATTTCAAATAAAGCTGTTGGACTATAACCTGGTGTTGTGCGACTTCTCACATTCTTAAAGCTCACACAGGATTTCATAACCTTGTGGTTATCTGTTGAGTTTTCAAAGCGTTCTAAAACCAGAATAAACATCACACATCCCTGCACCCATGGAGTCTACACTGGGAGCAATACAACTGCTAGAACTTTATAAATCACTGGAGTATTGTGGACAATTCTGGGCACCACACTTCAGGACAGAGCAGATGGGGAGAAATTGTTTCACTGAGTTGTTGGGATCTGGAACACTCGACCTGAAAAGGTGATGGGAGCTGATTCATAAATAATTTTAAAGGGGAGTTGGAGGGTACTGGAGGATGAGCAACTTACAGGGTTACGGACAAAAAGCGGGGAAGTGGGACTGAGCGCGACTGCTCTTTCAAAGAGCCAGCACTGGCACGATGGGCCGAATGGCCTCCTTCAGTGCTGTAAGTTTCTCTGACTCTATGAAAGCAAGAAAGGTCTTAACACCCTGGAAACACTGAGCCAGGTTTAGTCACCAGGTGATGAGACTCATTATCCCATGAACCTCTGGACAGACCAGCTGGTCACTTAAGGAAACTAGCTATCTGGTATTTAATATATAACCTCACAGCTAAGTGTAAAGTGTTGGTCTAGTACAAACAATACAAATCACTATGAAAGGACTGTGCTCAATGTTGATCTGGCTAGCATAATGTTTTTTAGTTCTTCCTACTGATGTGGGTATCTCGAGTGTTCCTAATGTACTTTCTAATTGGTTATTTACTGGCCACGTTCTTGTGGTGAGACCTTCCATTCTCAGAGAGAGGAGAATTGGCAGAATCCAACACTCCAACTTCAATCACACCTCCACACTGGTCAGTGACACCGTTTCACAGACAAATATTCCCAGCTCACTGAAAGCCACAGTGGTAAGCAAATTACTGATTAAAAATAGATATTGTATTGTGTGCACTTCATGCATAGTTTAGGTTAATACTTTGCAGCTGACTTTGCTGAAAAACCATATTGTCCATTTTCATTCATTATAAATCTTTCACAATCAGTAAATACGCAATACCTCTATTTTGAAATTTGAGTTTCTTTTAATAAACCATAATATAGGTGCATTCAGTGAACTATCTTGTAGAGTTACAAAGACAAAAAACATGAAATAAAAGTACTGGAAATTATGTTTCCATTTATATCAGAAATTGGAAGATGTAGCAACATTTCATTCACGTGAGATGCTTCTCGAAAACTATCAGGGGCAGTATTACAATTCTGCTTTCAGAGGAACAGGAGGAGGCCATTCAGCCCCTCGAGCCTGTTCCGCCATTCAATTAGATCATGACTAATCTGTATCTTAACTCCATCTACCCGCCTTGGTTCTGTAACCTTTAATACCCTTACCCAACAAAATTCTATCAATCTCAGTTTTCAAATTTTCAATTGTCCCCCAGCATCTACAGCTTTTTGGGGGAGAGATTTCCGGATTTCCACTACCCTTTGTGTGAAGAAGTGCTTCCTGACATCACCCCTGAACGACCTCGCTCTAATTTTAAGATTATGCCCCCTTGTTCTGGACTCTCCCACCAGAGGAAATGGTTTCTCTCTATCTGCCATCTCAAACCCTTTAATCATCTTAAACACCACAATTAGATCACCCCTAAATCTTCTTTACTCAAGGGAATACAAGCCTAGCCTATGTAACCTGTCCTCATAATTTAACCCTACAACCCTGCTATGATTCTGCTGAATCTGTGCTGTTAACCCTTTTAACTTTGTAGCTTTCGTAGAAATGTCACCAAATCTTCAATTTAGTAGCTTGTAAAAAAACAACACAGGGCTAGTTATCTCTGGAATAGCTAGTTTGAAAGTGAGCACCTACAGTATCAGTAAGGCTACATCTTTGTTATTTTCATAAAACAAGAAGTGTCGGTAATTGATCTCCCTGTGAAAACTCAGTTCTGTTTGGTCATGTATTTTCTGTAAAATAAACCAAAGTTTGCAACCATGCTTAGTCTGAATAGGAATGCACGTCAGTCTACCAACAGCAATGAGTAGAGAATGCTAGTGGTGCAATATTTCAGTACCAATTACGTCAATTCAGAAAGTTTACATGCTGGTACAGCAAGCAATTAGGAAAGCAAATGTAATGGCCCGAAAATTAGACCTAATACGCGAGAGTACGCACTGTGTACTCTCGCGTTTTAGGTCTCCAATTGCCGGTTTCCAGCATGCACTGCGCATGCGCGGGAAACCGGCACTTCGTGAATTCAAAAGGGGGCGGTTCCTAAGTGAACCGCGTGCGCGCTACAGGCTGTGCGCACGCAGTGCACTTAGTGCTTTGAACGTGCAGGTAAGCATGGAAGATTTTACACATAAAGAAAGGAGGCGTAAGACCCTCTTTTAACAAGGTGAGTAGTTAATTAAGTATTATTTTTAAATTTTTTCAACAGGTTTATCTTTTTTAGAGACTTTAAAGAAAGGTAAGTTTATTTTTATAACTTTTAAAAAGATTTTAAATTTTTTCAAAAATTTAATTTTTTGTTTAAAGTGGTTAATTTATTTAACTATACTTATTTTATTAGTGTGATGGCTTTTTTTAAAATTTAATTGAGGTTTAGCTGTTCTTTTGGGGGGGTATAGTATTCATAGCTTTGACAGGTCTTCCTGTCAAAACTATGAATGAAAGATGGTGTGCTGCCATTGGCTCTAACTGAATCACGTGATCCCAGAGCTCGCACGAACTAATTGCGTCTCTGGGTCACGCAAGCACTGCACAGCTGCAGCCTTGAAACTAAAGTTCGTGTGGGCCCGGAGGAAAAAGGAAGGCGCGGAGTGAGATATCGTGGGGAAGCCTTACCCCCGCGTGAACACTCCATGTTTAATTTCTGGGCCAATTTTAGCCTTTATTGCAAGGGGGTTGGAGTACAAGAGTAAGGAAGTCTTGCTACAATTGTACAGGACTTTGGTGAGACCACACCTGGAGTACTGTGCACAGTTGTGGGGGGAAAAATTCGGTTGATTAGCGCCTCCCGTTGGCGCCCTAAGAGGGCACTAACGGGGCGCAAAGCAACTAGTGCCCGGGCGCGGCGATGTTTGCACTGCTCGCAAAATTGACCAGACATTTTGCGGTGGCGTTAAACACTACCGCCACGATCTCCTGCGCCCGCAGATCGTGACGTCAGTCGAGCGTGCAACGCCCCAGACCGGATATTGAGTGGTGCCCCCTGCCTTTCTGCCTGCCTCTAGCAATGACAGGTAGAGGGGAACGTTTTGCAGTTGGGAAGGGGCTGGGGGAGCGCTATTTAAAGGCGGCCGCTTCCTGCCTTTTTTTGTCTGCAAAATTTTTGGTTTTAACGCTGTCCTAAGGAGTTTTGGCCCTCAGCACCACTTTTGAGGTTCCTAAGCGCCGAGCTCTTTCCCTGGGCCTATCCATTAGTGCTTCCAACACAATTGCTTTTGAGGTCTCTCCAGGCTGCAATGAGCAGGGTGTGGCTGGCCAGCAAGATCGACTCTCCCCTTTAAGAACTGGCCGTCGCCAGTCTGTCTGTGTTCCATTGCTAACTGACATCACCTGAGCTTCGCCAGCGTTCTGAGGTAGCGCCTCACTCCTCGACGTTAGCGCCTTAAGACAGGTGTGTAGCGCCTAATTTAGTGTTCAAATCACCTCCGGGGCGATAGAGGCCAAGTTTGCAGTCGGAGGCGATAATTAGCACCAGGTGCTAAACTTTGCGCCCGGCCGATAATAGCTCCCCAAACGGGGCGATACCGAATTTCTCCCCCATGGTCTCCTTACCTAAGGAAGGATATACTTGCCTTAGAGGCGGTTCAACGAAGGTTCACTAGATTGATTCCTAGGATGAGAGGGCTGTCCTATGGGGAGAAATTGAGTAGATTGGGCCTATATTCTCTGGAGTTTAGAAGAATGAGGGGTGATCTCATTGCAATGTATAAAATTCTTAGAGGGCTTGACAGGGTAGATGTTGAGAGGCTGTTTCCCCTGGTTGGAGAGTCGAAAACTGGGGGGTATAGTCTCAGGATAAGGGGTCGGCCATTTATGACTGAGATGAGGAGAAATTTCTTCACTGAGGGTCATGAATCTTTGGAATTCTCTACTCCAGAGGGTTGTGGATGCTCAGTCATTGGGTATATTCAAGGCTGAGATCAATGCCAGCTTTTGACTTTTACTGCAGGAGCATGGGATTCATGCAGCTCAGGTACCTCGCCTGTGAAGGGGATAGGCGGAAGCTTAGTGGCCATTGGCGAGTCCATTTAATGACACCTCAACATTACACCTCATTACTTGCCCCAAGGAAAAGCTCTTGCTCACTCCATTTTGTCCACAGATTTGGGTGTCAGCAGTTTGCAGGTCATCTCTGAAACCTCGGAAGCCACTCTCACCACATTGCTACTCATTGGCCCTCTGATCTCCACTTTACCTGCCATCTACTACATGAGCATGGGTGCCGCTTATACTGTCTCACCTTGGTCCTCAGAATCGGACCAAGATGAGCCCCACCACCAACAACATCAGCCACAACAGCAGCAGCAGCAACCACAACAGCAGCCTTCTCCTCAACGACCTGATGCTCCACAGGAGAGAGGGGGGCACCACAGGGCCGGGCCGCACCTCGCCGGAGGCGATACCCCCAACACAGGATATACAGGCAGAGGATGAGCTTCCTGGACATGACTGAGCAGCAGTGCTTCAGGAGGCTCAGGCTTCCGCGCCAGGTCATCGCAGACATTTGTGGCTTGCTGGAACAAGACTGCAGCCCAGAAGTCCTGGTGGACACGCCTTACCAGTGGCTGCCAAAGTCACCACCGCCCTCAACTTCTTCGCCTCAGGCTCCTTCCAGGGATCTCGCAGTCAGCCACCCACAGATGCATCACCCAGGTGACCGATACCATGTTTCACAAGTCAGCCAATTATATCAACTTTGCCACTGATGAAGCCACTGTTACTGAGCGGGCGCGCGGCTTTGTGGCTCTGGCTGACTTTCCACAGGTGCAGGACATCATCGACTGCACATGTGGCCATGAAGCACCCTATCATCACCCAGGAATGTTTGTGAACCGCAAGGGGTGAGTGTCAAGGGTGGTTAGTCAGAGGGGGATGTGAGTATGTACATAGAGAGAGGGATGGGTGGACGTACAAGGTATGCTGATGTGAGGAATGATGTGCAGGAGTAGGCTTGGGAAGGCAGGTGCTGGGGATGTGGTGACAGGCACCTCAGGATGAATGTGAGTGTGGCATTGGACTCACCTTTCCTGACCTCATGAGATCATTGAATCGTTTCCTGCACTGGATCCAGGTCCTCCTGAGCACATCCCTGCTGCTGACCTCCTCCGCTATATCCAGCCCGGCTCCTTTTGTCTCTTTGGGAGGTCTCTTGCGCCTATCAGCAGGGATCAGGACCTCCCTGCGTGCTCTGACCAGAGTATACAGGGATGCGTCTGAAAATCGTGGTGACGATCCATCATTGCTGGTTTAGAACAGTACTCAGCCCTTCGTATTTCAACTTTCACACTCCTCTAGCAACCTTCAAATGAGTTGTGTGTAAGGCTGCTTTAAATATCGGCGCTGGAAACGAGTCATCGATGACGTCATCAGACCTGCTCCATTTAATTGGGCCGGGAAACGCACATGACTGGTTTAAGTGGGGCCATTAAGTTAAAGTCGCCCCGACGAGCACGCTGAGCAAAACATCGCGTTCCTGACCTGCTACGTGGCCCGCACGCACCCGACCTGACTCCACGGTAAAAACTCCGGCCCATGTTCTTACAGCATTAGAGGATAAGAGGAGCAAAAAAGCTGTGGTGTAGTACAACTAATTAGGGGGGTTAATTCAAAACCATTCTGCGGAAACGATATTTCAATGAGCGAGTGGTTAATCTATGGCACAGGCTCCCTCGGGAGATGGTGGAAGCAGTTAGTGTTGATTCAGTCGGTCAGATCATTTCTTTCAAAATGATTACAGTGCAGGAAGCGGAATTTAACTGAGCATTCAATAGAATTGAAAAGTAGGGAAGTTATGTTAAACTTGTATCGAACCTTGATCAGACCACACTTGGAGTACTGTGCACAGTTCTGGTCTCCATGTTATAAAAAGGACATAGAAGCACTGGAGAAGGTGCAAAAAGATTTACTAGAATGATACCAGAACTGAGAGGTTATACCAATCGTGAAAGATTGAACAGGCTGGGACTCTTTTCTCTAGAAAAGAGAAGACTGAGGGGTGACCTGATAGATTATGAAAGGGTTCGATAGGGTAGATGTAGAGAAGATGTTTCCACTTGCAGGCGTGACCAGAACTTGGGGCCATTAGATTGTCACTAATAAATCCAATAGTGAATTCAGGAGAAACCTCTTTACCCAGAGAATGGTGAGAATGTGGAACTCGCTGCCACAGAGAGTAGTTGAGGTGAATAGTATAGATGTATTTAAGGGGAAGCTAGATAAACACATGAGGGAGAAAGGAATACAAGGTTATGTTGATGGGGTTAGATGAAGGGTGGGAGGAGGCTTGTGTGAAGCATAAACACCAGCATGGACCTGTTTGGCCGAACGGCCTGTTTCTGTGCTGTATAGGGCCAGAAATTCAGCTCTCCGGCTTCCCGCGGGTGCAAGGATCGCGCGCGTACTTACCTACCGCGCCTGCCGTTGTGCTTTGGGCCCACGTGGACTTCGGCTCCTGGGCCTCCTGCAGCTGCCGGCGTGCAGTGCTTGCGTATCCCAGGGGCGCAGTTAGTTCGAAGCGTCCCCTGGGATCACGTGGGCCATGGAGAGCCAATCGGAGCAGGGAATCTCCATTCATAGATTTTGACAGGAAGTCCTGTCAAATCTATGAATAGAGATCACCCCCAAAACCTAACTAAAACTTCAAATACATTTTTTTTTTAAATCACATTTTTAAAATAACTATAAATTACATAAAGTAACTACTTTAAACAAAAATTTAAATTTTTGAAAAAATTAATTATACTTTTTAACGGTGCTAAAAATAAACGTACCTTTCTTTAACGTATGTAAAAAAGATAAACCTGTTGAAAAAATGTTTAAATTGTATTTAATTCACCACTTACCTTGTTAAAAGCAGGCCTTGTGCCTCCTTTTTTCCTGCGCAGCTTCTCCATACTTACCCTCACGGAGAAACCTGAAAAAAAAAACAAAGTTCGCTGCGTGCGCGCTGCCTCTCCGGCGCACGCGGTTGACCCTCGAACCCCTTCTTTCACGAGACCGGAAGTTCCGGTTTCCCATGCATGCGCGTACTCCCCTGTGGAGACCCGAATTTCTGCCCCATATACTTGGTAATTCTTCAGTCCAAGCCTTTCTCTATTGGAGGTGTTCTTACAATGTTGGTTTGAGATATAACTTCATAAAAGTAGCAATTATATGTAGCTCAGCCTTTAGTGGTGTGGCTAGACACAAGGGACTGCACTGTGCGAACATGTTTTGCATCAGCTAATGATTCACATTCCTTTAGGAAGAATTAGGTTGGGTACAGTCGTGTAGAGGCTGTGGTATTAGACTGCCAACCTAGAGGTCATAAGTTCAAATCTCACCATGGCAAGTTGTGACATTGAATTCAATAAAACTTCTGGCACCAGAAAATTGACCATGGAAGTTTCTAGTTTGCTGTTTAAAACACAACTCTTGTCCTACCAGCCCCTACTGCTCTGTGACTCCAGTGATTGATGCTTAATGCCCTCGGAGAATGTAGCGATTGGCAGTCAATGTTGCCCACAAATGAAAATCTTAAAAGTTAGCGACAGCAGTAATTTAAGAATGAATACGTATTGCTCTAAGTCCAACTTGGTATAAGAGCCATTTTATTCTTACTTCCATCTATCGGCTGAAAAGGTTGTGATAATAATTAGCCATGTGATTTTGGGCAGCCTTTGCCCAGTTCGTGGCTGGTACAAACCCACAACAGAACAGTGGCCATAACTTGCTGCTAACGGGCACCACATTGGCGGTGTTGCCCAGGGAGGCCCAGTGGGGAAATTGAGGCTCCACAGGAGACATTGATCTTCAGTGGTTGGGCCTATAGCACATGGTTGGAGCACAGCAGACACTTTACCCTGTAATTGAGCCAATGGGATCCCTGACCTGGGACAGTACGGGCTGCACCGTCACTAAGGGGGTGATTTTGCCAGCCCTGGGGAGGCGGGTTTGGAGGCGGGACTGCCAGGAAAATGTCAGAATCTGGGGGCAGGTACCCATCCTGCCCCCAACCCGCCTCCGTGCCATCTTCGCAGGAGGCGGGTACCCGACCCGCGCCGGGTCCCGTCTCCTGGAGGCGGGAAGGGGATTGCAGCCACTGGTAGTTAACAGGTAGTTAAGAAGATTATCCCCATTTTTCCAGCAGAGGTGCGGGCTCCCTGGCGTCGGGAAACCCCGCCAGGGTCAAGAGGCGAGCAGTGGGTCTGCGGGGGTCGGAGGGGTCCAGAAGTGTGCTGTGGAGGTGAGTGATGGGTGCAAGTGTGGAGAGGTGAGTATGTGAGGTGAGTGAAAAGTGTTAGAAAAAGTTTCCTTACCTTTGTTTCTTCCTGCAGGCTTCAATCATTGAGGATCCGGAGGCTCCGGCATCTCAATGGAAGAGATGACAGAATGGCTGCTGCATTCTCCGATGCAACAGCCATCTGCTTTCTGCTCACAAAACAGGTTTGGTGAACCTTGAGTACAAGAACTCACCAAACAACAGAGAATGTCAGTGTTTGACAGCTTCACAGAGCTGTCAAACGATGACAATTCATCTGTCAAAAATTTTTGACAGATGAAACGTCACACGCTGACGTTCTCTGTAACCAGCTTCCCCTTAATTGGCCGGCTAAACCCGCTGGGCGGGCTTAACAAGGTCAGTCAAGGGAAAAGAGCGTGGGTTGGCCACAAGTCGATGGAGGGGGGACTAAAACCCGACAAGCAGCAGTCCCGCCTCCAAAGCGACCCCATTGGCAAAATCACCCCCTAAAGGTGCCAGGAAATTCCGTTCCGTTGACGTCTCTCACATTGAGCCAACGCTCAAAATTCAACCCCGAAAATTGTGGAGTGGGAGGAATATCCTGGCCTGGAAATACAGGCGCTAAATGGCCGCCTATGTTTCCAATATGGTGAGCAGGAAGTGCGCGCATATTTCTAGCCAGAAGTGCACCGCCCGCCATATTGGATCAGGGAGTCGGGAACATTCAAAATGAAGAATATTTAATTTAAATTAAGGAGCTGCACTTTCCGATTGCCCCAGCACTTCACTCGCCATGTGCTGAACTTGCACAGCTCAGTGGGGTGTTAGCGGGCAGGACAGCTCCACCATCTCTCCAACAAGCGAGAGTCTAACCACCGCCCCTTGACATTCAGCGGCATTACCATTGCCGAATCCCCCACCATCAATATCCTGGGGGTCACCATTGACCAGAAACTTAACTGGACCAGCCACATAAATACTGTGGCAACAAGAGCAGGTCAGAGGCTGGGTATTCTGCACCGAGTGTCTCACCTCCTGACTCCCCAAAGCCTTTCCACCATCTACAAGGCACAAGTAAGGAGTGTGATGGAATAATCTCCACTTGCCTGGATGAGTGCAGCTCCAACAACATTCAAGAAGCTCAACACCATCCAGGACAAAGCAGCCCGCTTGATTGGCACCCCATCCATCACCTTAAACATTCACTCCCTCCACCACCAGTGTACCGTGGCTGCAGTGTGTACCATCTACAAGATGCACTGCAGCAACTCGCCAAGGCTTCTTCGGCAGCACCTCCGAAACCCGCGACCTCTTCCAGCTAGAAGGACAAGGTCAGCAGACGCATGGGAACACCACCACCTCCAAGTTCCTCTCCAAGTCACACACCATCCTGACTTAGAAGTATATCACCGATCCTTCATCATCGCTGGGTCAAAATCCTGGAACTCCCTCCCTAACAGCACTGTGGGAGTACCTTCACCACAGGGACTGCAGTGGTTCAAGAAGGCGGCTCACCACCACCTTCTCAACGGCAACAAGGGATGAGCAATAAATGCTGGTCTTGCCAGCGACACCCACATCCCATGAACGAATATTTAAAAAAAATACCTACCCAAATATGGAGCTGGGAGGAGCTTACATTAAAAGTACACAGTCCGCTTCTCACCCCCCTGATTGCTGGAAATAGGTTCTCTCTATTTACCCTATCTGTTCATCTTAAACTCCTTAATAATATCACCCCTTAATCTTCTATATTCAGGGGAACACAAGTCTAGTCTGTGCAACCTGTCCTCATAATTTAACCCCAGTATCATTCTGGTGAATCTGCGCTGCACCCCCTGCAAGGCCAGTATATCCTTCCTGAGGTGCGGTGCTCCAGATGGGGTCCAACCAGAGCTCTGTACAATTAATACCCTTCCTACTTTTGTACATGTATTTTGTATTTATTCCCAGTGGGTGCAGCTACAATTCAGGGAATACTGTGTGCTCGGTGGATCCCCTCATCACTACATTGACTAATTGTTTCATTTGGATTTTATATGAATTTCAGTGTCAAGGACTTAGTACATCCTCAAAACTCACGTGTTTTTAATGTTAAAAATGTTTTTAATCTAGGAGAGATGGCGGAAGCAGCTGCATTGGACCTTTCAGGAACTACCGTTCCTGCAACATTCAGGTACAGTGAGATGCTCCTTGTACATATTGGGAAGGAGGCCAGAGTGAAAAGGGGCTTCCTGATAGATCAATTGGTAAATCCGCAGCCCATGAGGTCAGGAAGATGCCAGGTTGAACTGGTAGGCTGTGTGGAGTTAGCTGATCTTAGGTGTCAGTAGGAAGGCTGCAATTAACTGCAGTGTCTCCTGGAATTAGGGGGTTGGTTGGAGTGGGGGGAGGAGGGAAATTAGCCAGGGTTCCTGCTTCTGATTGCTAGAAGAATGTAAGAACATAAGAATTAAGAGCAGGAGTAGGCCACACGGCCCCTCGAGCCTGCTCCGCCATTCAATAAGATCATGGCTGATCATCGACCTCAACTCCACTTTCCTGCACTATCCCCATATCCCTTGATTCCCCTAGAGTCCAAAAATCTATTTATCCCAGCCTTGAATATACTCAAAGACTCAGCATGCACAGCCCTCTGGGGCAGAGAATTCCAAAGATTCACAACCCTCTGAGTGGCTTAAATGGCTGACCCCTTATCCTGAGACTATGACGCCTAGTTCTAGACTCTTCAGCCAGGGGAAACAGCCTCTCGGCATCAACCCTGTCAAGCCCTCTCACAATCTTATATGCTTCATATCGAACAAGTCCCGTTGGAACATATATATGGGATGAGAACATGGTGGGATTTGTCTGTGAAGGTCCCCATGTTGGAATAGCCCAGCAACATCAAGGCACACAAAAAAAGAGTGGCCATTTTTGGGTGTTATCACTTTTTCAGCTATATCCCACCAAGAGTCAGCACTCCCGGGAGAGGAATAGAGGGGGGAAATCAGACCATGCTGACGTCACTGCAGCTCGCGCTATGGGATTCCCACTCAACTGCACGTTGGAAAAGCCGAACTTCTCGTCAAAGAGATCGCGAGGTCTGTGTGGGAAGCTTACTTCGGGGCCAACGGCAAACGCCTTTGCTTCGCCGCTGACCTCAAATTACGGGCCATGATCCCATATCTGAGAGTGAAGGATTGGTGAATGTTTTCTCCCCCCACGCCCTTCTTTGCTTCTCTTTAACCTTCTGTGTGCGAAGCGAGAGGCTGCAGTGGGTGATTTACTCCCCGGCTTTCAACAACCCAGTCCTTCCACGATATGGGGAAGTGATTCGCACTCCAGTTTACTCCCTCCCCTTCCTATGGTGCCTGGTTTGCCCTCACTGTATTTGAGATGGGTCAGTTTGAACAAACTTGCATTTATACAGCGCCTTTCACGACCTCAAGACTTCTCAAAGCGCTTTACAGCCAATGAAATACTTTTGCAGGGTAGTCATTGTTGTGATGTAGGAAACGTAGGCAGCCGCTTTACGCACAGCAAGATCCCACAAACAGCAATGAGATAATGACCAGATAATCTGTTTTTTGGTGATGTTGGTTGAGGGATAAATATTGGCCAGAACGCCGGGGAGAACTCGCCAGCACCTCTTCAAATAGTGCCATGGGATCTTTCACCTCCACCTCCAATATTCTACCCTTCTCTGCTGATCGCTGTGACTCACTCTGGAATATGGCCGCACGGGTGATGGCTGACCTCAGTTGACTTGCCCAAGTGGTCATTTAGCTGTGAGCCTATTTGCTTGTTGGGGACAGCTCAGCTTTTGCCTGTGCTTGTGCAATGTCTATACACCTGTACTTTCCAGCAGGGGTCATTGACTAGGGATCAGAAACTGGAACCCTGGCTAACCTTTCCTGACTCTAACTCCGAGGGCGCCAAGCCCAATAGCAGCAACTTATTGCTAACCCAGATGCGATCAGCTAACTTGGGACAGACTGCGAATTGCACCTCAGAATCTCTGGTGCAGCACAGATTCTGTGCTAAAGGGTTATATTTTGAGGACGGGTTGCATAGACAAGGCTTGTATTCCCTTGAGTATAGAAGATGAAGGGGTGATCTGATCTAAGTATTTAAAATGATTAAGAGATTTGATGGGGTAGATAGAGAGAAACTGTTTCCTCTGGTGGGGGGAGTCCAGAACAAGGGGGCATAACCTTAAAATTAGAGCGAGGCCGTTCAGGGGTGATGTCAGGAAGCACTTTTTCACACAAAGGGTAGTGGAAATCTGGAACTCTCTCCCCCAAAAATGTTGTGGATGCTGGGGGACAGTTGGCGCTTTGAAAACTGAGGTTGATGGATTTTTGTTGGGTAAGGGTATCAAGAGATGTGGATCCACGGCGGGTAGATGGAGTTACGATTACAGATCAGCCATGATCTAACTGAATGGCGGAACAGGCTCGAGGGGCTGAATGGCCTGCTCCTGTTCCGATGTCTGCTCGCTCGTTGTGGCATCGTTAACATCCACTGGAAGAGGTAAGCAGGACCACCACTGAACCTCTCGTCAAAGGAGCAACATTTCCAACAGTGCTGACTCAGTGACTGCCTCAGTCATCAACCTAAGTCTGGGGCTCAAGCTGGGAACAACTCAGTCAAACTGACACGTTAAAACGATCCAACCCAGTAGTAACTAATAACATACGGACTGTATAGCTCTTGGTGTGGTATAGTATGGCTAACTCATGGAAAGAAAGGTAGTAATTGCATTTATATAGGGCCTTTCATGTCTTCAGGTCCAGTCATCAATTTACTTTCTACGTGTAGTCGCTGTTATATAGCCAAACAAGGCAGCCAGTTTTCACAGGAAGGAAATTAGTAAAGGAATAGAATTGGGGTCTTGTTGCTTAGAGACGTCAGCAAAGGTTCGTTTTCTCATTCATTTGTTATGGTGCAATCTAACATTCCATCTTCTATTCTCTCCCTGGTGTCTGGTGCCGATGCGCATGGGATTTTCCGGGGTGTGCGTGGGAATTTCCGGTGTCTCCCATCAATTAGTATCTGAGTCCCAAAGGGCAGTATATGAGTGACTTCCATGAGGTTTAGATGCTGGTAGAATGGAAGCTCTCCTACTTGTGTCACAACCCCGCCCTTAATATGGATTCAAGAATCCTACATTACAACAGTGACTACATTTCAAAAGTACTTCATTGGCTGTGAAACGCTTTGGGAAGCCCTGAGGTCGTGAAAGGCGCTGTAGAAATGCAAGTTTTTTCCTTTTCTTTAATCCAAATGATGGACATATTGAGTCCAAATTCTGGTTACTGAAGCATTGGGAAGTCTGGAAGCGGGTGGGGGAGTTCAAAACTTGTGGGGCCCGGAGGAAAGAGAAATAAGAACTTACCTCAAAGGGCCTTTTCTGGCAGGCCGTCACCCAGCGGGAAAACAGCAGGGGAGTAGGGGTGGGGGGGTGAGTAGCAAGAGGGGGGGAGAGTCAGGGAGTTGCGAGTGTGGGGGGGGGGTAGCGAGAGCTATCTGGCCCGTATTTTCTCGCCTGCCAGTGTGCGACCTTTGCACTAGACACGGAAAGTGGGCCATTTTCCATCTCCCTCGCACTGACTTTCCTCCAGTTGACCAACAGTGAAATTTATTCCTCGTCACGTCACGTTAGTGAATTGTGCTGGTTTGGTGTTTCAACAGGACTGTCCTGAGGGTACAAGAGATTTCAGAGAAGAGCAGTGCTCTGCGTTCGATGGAACTGAATTCCAGGGCAAGAGATACAAATGGCTGCCATATTATGGAGGTAAATGGGTCTCTGCTACTGTTATTCACTGCTCACGATGTGGTCTCCTCGACATTGGGGAGACCAAACGCAGATTGGGTGACCGCGTTGTGGAACACCATCGTTCAGTCCGTAAGGGTGACCCCGAGCTTCCAGTCGCCTGTCACTTTAATTCGCCGCTCCACTCCCACTCTGACCTCTCGGTCCTCGGCCTCTTACACTGTTCCAATGAAGCTCAACGTAAGCTCGAGGAACAGCACCTCATCTTTCGATTAGGCACTTTACAGCCTTCTGGACTCAACATAGAGTTCAACAATTTCAGACCATAACCTCGGCCCCTATTTTTTCACATGGCAGCTATTGATGATTCTGCCATTCACATTTGCACCTCTTCTGGACTCATCTTTTGTTTCTTTACTTGTCCCATTACCATCTCCTTTTGCCTTGCACCATCATCCCTTTTGTCTCTTAATCTCTCCTGCCTTCCACCCTATCACAGACCTTCCCTTTTGTTGTTTCCTCCCCTCCCCGCTTTCCCTGCCCCTACACTTGCTTAAAACTTGTTACATCTCTAACTTTTTCCAGTTCTGATGAAAGGTCACCGACCTGAAACGTTAACTCTGTTTCTCTCTCCACAGATGCTGCCTGACCTGCTGAGTATTTCCAGCATTTTCTGTTTTTATTTCAGATTTCCAGCACCCGCAGTATTTTGCTGTTTGTTAAAATGGTTCTCACGGCATCGGCACTGCTGACCAATGCCTGCAGCACTGCCTCAGCCCCTCCCCTCGGCCAGCAACCTTTCTGAGACAGTGCCCTTCCTTCATCATGTCTCCAGATTCATTTTGACATCCTTGTCCAGACAAGGATAGTGTTGCACACAAAACTTGGAATGCTTCAATCCACTCACAGTGATGTGCTTTCTTGCATGGAAGTTTAAACCGAGGCCCCATCTGCTCTCTCAGGTGGATGTAAAAGATCCCATGGCACTATTTCGAAGAAAAGCAGGAGAGTTCTCCCCAGTGTCCTAGTCAATATTTATCCCTCAATCAACATCACTAAAACAGATTATCTGGTCATTATCACATTGCTGTTTGTGGGAGCTTGCTGTGTGCAAATTGGCTGCCGCATTTCTTACATTACAACAGTGACTACACTCCAAAAGTATTTCATTGCTTGTAAAACGCTTTGGCATATCCTGAGGTTGTGAAAGGCGCTATATAAATGCAAGTCTTTTCTTTCTGTCTTGATGTAACATCAGAAGTTTATTTAATCACCTGCTTCATTTCTTCCTACCAAGTATTCTGAGCGGGATTGTATTCCCTTACTCCTGTCCGTCTTGTGTTATGGAGAGATTTAATAGAGGTGTTCAAAATTATGAAGGGTTTTGATAAATAAGGAGGAACTGTTTCCAGTGGCAGGAGGGTCGGTAACCAGAGGACACAGATTTAAGATAATTGGCAAAAGAACCAGAGGGGAGAGGAAGAGAATTTTTCTTACACAGCAAGTTGTTGTGATCTGGAATGCTCTGCCTGAAAGGGTGGTGGAAGCGGATTCAATAGTAACTTTCAAAAGGGAATTGGATAAATACTTGAAAATGAAACATTTGCAGGGCTATGGGGAAAGAGCAGGGGAGTGGGACTAATTGGATAGCTCTTTCAAAGAGCCGGCACAGGCACGATGGGCCGAATGGCCTCCTTCTGTGCTGTGAGATTCTATGAAAACCAACAACAGTTTGTGTCCTTGTTCTTTAGTAGATTAAATGGACCAGATGGATTCTTTGATGGGATGGGTTGGGTTACATCAAGACAGAAAGAAAAGACTTGCATTTATATAGCGCCTTTCACAACCTCAGGATATGCCAAAGCGTTTTACAAGCAATGAAATACTTTTGGAGTGTAGTCACTGTTGTAATGTGAACAGAGAGGGCTGGATAGGTCATAAGAACAAAGGAACATAAGATAGGAGCAGGAGTCGGCCATACGGCCCCTCGAGCCTGCTCCGCCATTCAATAAGATGATGGCTGATCTTCTACCTCATCTCCACTTTCCTTCACTATCCCCAGATCGCTTGATTCCCTTAATATCCAAAAATCTATCGATCTCTGTCTTGAATATACTCAACGACTGAGCCTCCACAGCTCTCTGGGGTAGAGAATTCTAAATATTCACCACCCTCTGAGTGAAGAAATTTCTCCTCATCTCAGTCCTAAATGGCCGACCCCTTATTCTGAGACTGTGACTCCCCAGCCAGGGAAAACATCCTCCCTGCACCTACCCTGTAAGAATTTTGTATGTTTCAATGAGATCACCTCTCATTCTTCTAAACTCTAGAGAATATAGGCCTAGTCTACTCAATCTCTCCTCATAGGACAATCCCCCCATCCCAGGAACCAGTCTGGTGAACCTTTGTTGCACTCCCTCTATGGCAGGTATATCCTTCCTTAGGTAAGGAGACCAAAACTGTACACAATACTCCAGGTGTGGTCTCAACCAGGGCCCTATATAATTGCAGTAAGACGTCTTTATTCTTATACTCAAATCCTCTTGTAATAAAGGCCAACATACCATTTGCTTTCCTAATTGCTTGCTGTACCTGCATGTTAACTTTCAGTGATTCATGTACAAGGACACCTCGGTCCCTCTGAACACCAACATTTCCCAATCTCTCACCATTTAAAAAATACTCTGCTTTTCTATTTTTCCTACCAAAGTGGATAACTTCACATTTCTCCACATTATATTCCATTTGCCATATTCTTGCCCACTCCCTTGAAGCCTCTTTGCATCCTCCTAACAACTTACATTCCCACCTAGCTTTGTATCATCAGCAAACTTGGATATATTACATTTGGTCCCCTCATCCAAATCATTGATATAGATTATGAATAGCTGAGGTCCAAGCACTGATCCTTGCGGTACACTACTAGTTACAGCCTGCCAATCTGAAAATTACCCATTTATTCCTATTTTCTGTTTTCTGTCCGTTAACCAATCCTCAATCCATGCTAGTATATTACCCCCAATCCCATGAGCCCTAATTTTGTTTAATAACCTCTTGTGTGGCACCTTATCGAATGTCTTCTGAAAATCCAAATACACCACATCCACTGGTTCCCACTTATCTATTCTGCTAGTTACAACCTCAAAAAACTCTAACAGATTCGTCAAACATGATTTCCCTTTCATAAATCCATGTTGACTCTGCCCAATCCTATTATTATTTTCTAAGTGCCCTGTTACCACGTTCTTAATAATAGATTCTAGCATTTTCCCTACCACTGATGTCAGGCTAACTGGTCTGTAGTTCCCCGTTTTCTCTCTCCCTCCTTTCTTAAATAGTAGGGTTACATTTGCTACCTTCCAATCCGTGGGAACCGTTCTCGAATCTATGGAATTTTGGAAGATAACAACCAATGCATCCACTATCTCTATAGCCACCTCTTTCAAAACCCTAGGATGTGGGCCATCAGATCCAGGGGATTTATCGGCTTTCAGTCCCATTAATTTCTCCAGAATTTTTTCTTTTTACTAATACTAATTTCTTTCAGTTCCTCATTCTCGCTGGACCCTTGGTTCTCCACTATTTCTGGGAGGTTTTTTGCGTCTTCTTCCATGAAGACAGACACAAAGTATTTGTTTAATTTCTCTGCCATTTCCTTTTTCCCCATTATAATTTCTCCTGTCTCAGCCTGTAAGGGACCCACATTTACTTTCGCTAATCTTTTTCATTTTACATACCTATAGAAGCTTTTATAATCTGTTTTTATGTCTCTCGCTAGTTTACTCTTATTCTATTTTCCCTCTCTTTATCAATTTCTTGGTCCTCCTTTGCTGAATTCTAAAATCCTCCCAATCCTCAGGCTTACTACTCTTTTTGGCAACATTATAAGCCTCTTCCTTTGATCTAATACTATCTTTAACTTCTCTTGTTAGCCGCGGTTGGACCACTTTTCCTGTGGGGTTTTTGTGCCTTAAAGGAATGTATATTTGTTGTAAATTATGTATTAATTCTTTAAATGCTAGCCATTGCTTGTCTACCATCATACCTTTTAATGTAGTTTCCCAATCTACCTTAGTCAACTCGCCCCTCATACCTACGTAGTTTGCTTTGTTTAGATTTAAGACCCTAGTTTCGGATTTAACTAAATCACTTTCGAACTTAATATAAAATTCTACATATTATGGTCACTCTTCCCTAAAGGTCCCTTTACTGCAAGGTTATTAATTAACCCTTTCTCATTGCACAATACTAGATCTAAAACAACCTGTTCCCTAGTTGGTTCCTCAACATACTGATCGAGAAAACTATCTTGCATACATTCCATGAATTCGTCCTCCACACTATTACTGCAAATTTGGTTTGCCCAGTCTATATGTAGATTAAAGTCCCCCATGATTACTGTATTACCCTTGTTACATGCGTTCCTGATTTATACTCTGCCCTACATTACAACTACTGTTTGGGGGCCGAAAACAACTCCCACCAATGTTTTCTGCCCCTTGTTGTTTCTTAGCTCCACCCAAACTGATTCTACTTCTTGATTTTTGGAACCAAGATCCTTTCTCTCCACTGTCTTTATCCCATCCTTTATTATCAGGGTTACCCCTCCTCCTTTTCCATTTTGTCTATCTCTTCTAAAAGTTAAGGGTCAAATGGCCTTTTTCGTGATGGGCTATTTAGGGAGGGTAAAGTAATAAAATGATGATCACAAGGTGACTGAGAATTAACAACAGCTCTCGATCTTCCCACAGCTTCGAATAAGTGTGAGCTGAACTGCATTCCCCAAGGTGAAAACTTTTATTATCGGCATAAAGAAGCAGTTAAAGACGGAACTTTGTGCGAACCCGGAAACCGCAACATCTGCATCGAGGGTGTCTGCAAGGTGAGTTCACTCGTTGGCCGAGGCACAGTCAAGGACCAGAGAGTAAGGTGGGTGGTCGGTTGCTCCTTCCTCCTTAACTTAGAACTTTAAAAACTGTAGTTAACAGAAGCTGCCTGTCAGTCAGCTGTAAGTGTTTGTCTTGAATAGGCACTGATCACCAGGAGCAGGGGAGCTGAGTTTACACTTGTAACTTGGGTGAGGCAAATTTATTAGAGTTTTTTGAGGATGTAACTAGCAGAGTAGATAAAGGGGAAGCAGTGGATGTAGTATATTTGGATTTCCAAAAGGCATTCGATAAGGTGCCACATAAAAGGTTGTTAGGCAAGATAAGAGCTCATGGGGTTGGGGTTAATATATTAGCATGGATAGAGGATTGGTTAACAGACAGAAAACAGAGTAGGGATAAACGGGTCCTTTTCAGGTTGGCAGGCTGTAACCAGTGGGGTGCCACAAGGATCAGCGCTTGGACTTCACTTATTTACAATTAATGATTTAGATGAAGGGACCGAGTGTAATGCATCCAAGTTTGCTGATGATACAAAGCTAGGTGGGAAAGTAAGCAGCAAGGAGGACACAGAGTCTACAAAGGGATATAGACAGGTTAAGTGAGTGGGCAAGAAGGTGGCAGATGGAGTATAATGTGGGGAAATGTGAGGTTATTCACTTTGGTAGGAAGAATAGAAAAACAGAATATTTTTTAAATGGTGAGAAACTATTAAATGTTGGTGTTCAGAGAGATTTAGGTGGCCTAGTACAGGAAACACAGAAAGTTAGCATGAAGGTACAGCAAGCAATTAGGAAGGCAAATAGCATGTTGGCCTTTATTGCAAGGGGGTTGGAGTACAAGAGTAAGGAAGTCTTGCTGCAATTGTACAGGGCTTTGGTGAGACCACACCTGGAGTACTGTGCACAGTTTTGGTCTCCTTACTTAAGGAAGGATATACTTGCCTTAGAGGCGGGGCAACAAAGGTTCACTAGATTGATTCCTGGGATGAGAGGGCTGTCCTATGAGGAGAGATTGTGTAGAATGGGCCTATACTCTCTGGAGTTTAGAAGAATGAGAGGTGATCTCATTGAAACATATAAGATTCTGAGGGGGATTGACAGGGTAGATGCTGAGAGGTTGTTTCCCCTGGCTGGAGTGTCTAGAACTAGGGGACATAGTCTCAGGATAAGGGGTCGGCCATTTAAGACTGAGATGAGGAGGAATTTCTTCACTCAGATGGTTGTGAATCTTTGGAATTCTCTGCTCCATAGTGCTATGGATGCTGATTCATTGAGTATATTCAAGGCTGAGATAGATAGATTTTTGGACTCATGGGGAATCAAGGGATATGGGGATCGGGCGGGAAAGTGGAGTTGAGGTCGAAGATCAGCCATGATCGTTTTGAATGGCGGAGCAGGCTCGAAGGGCCCTGTGGTCTACTCCTGCTCCTAATTCTTCTTATGTTCTCCCCACACCCCAGCTACAATCTACTACTAACGTTCTCTCAGCTCAGGAGGAGGCTGGTCCTGCCTGTGGAGAGAACGTCAGTTTTAGATTGTAGCTGGTGGGTCCGACCACGTGGAGACTTTGGCCAAAACCTATGGAAAACAGTAGTGAGGAAGCCCTGGTTATTTCTTCACCCTTCCTCTCACTTCCCTCGCCACCCCCAACTTTGCTCCCCAGCTCTTCTAAAGACATTGGTTCCTTCCTGGGATCCCACCATTCTCTGACACCCTGCTCGAGTGGCCATTATTCACGAAAAACCCAGACACCACTCACTCACTCACACTCTCACTCACTCACACTCTCACTCTCTCACTCACTCACACTCTCACTCACTCTCACTCACTTACTCACACTCTCACTCACACTCACTCTCAAACTCACTCACTCACTCTCACTCACTCACTCACACTCTCACTCACTCACTCACACTCTCACTCACTCACACTCTCACACACTCACTCACTCACTCACTCACGCTCTCACTCACTCTCACACACTCTCACTCACTCTCACTCACTCACTCACTCACACTCTCACTCACTCACTCACACTCTCACTCACTCACTCACTCTCACTCACTCACTCACTCACTCTCACTCTCACTCTCACTCACTCACACTCTCACTCACTCACACTCTCACTCACTCACTCTCACACACTCACACTCTCACTCACTCACACTCTCAGTCACTCACTCACACTCTCACTCACTCACTCTCACTCACTCACTCACACTCACTCACACTCACTCACTCACACTCTCACTCACTCACACTCTCACTCACGCTCACTCACTCACACTCTCACTCACTCTCACTCACTTACTCACACTCTCACTCACACTCACTCTCAAACTCACTCACTCACACTCACTCACTCACTCACACTCACTCACTTACTCACACTCTCACTCACTCACTCACACTCTCACTCTCACTCACTCACTCACACTCACTCACAATCACTCACTCACTCTCACACTCAATCACACTCACTCACTCACTCACACTCTCAGTCACTCACACTCACTCACTCACTCACTCACACTGTCACTCACTCACTTACTCACATTCTCACTCACTCTCACACTCACACTCACTCACTCACACTCACTCTCACTCACTCACACTCTCACTCACTCACACTCTCACTCACGCTCACTCTCACTCACTCACTTACTCACACTCTCACTCACTCACTCACTCACACTCTCACTCACTCACTCACTCACTCTCACTCACTCACTTACTCACACTCTCACTCACTCTCACACTCTCACTCACTCACACTTCACTCTCACTTACTCTCACTCACTCACACTCTCACTCACTCACTCACACTCTCACTCACTCACACTCTCACTCACTCACTCTCACTCACTCACTCACACTCTCACTCACTCACTCTCACACTCACTCACACTCTCACTCACTCACACTCTCACTCACTCACTCTCACGCACTCACACTCTCACTCACACTCTCACTCACTCACACTCTCACTCACTCACTCTCACTCACTCACTCAAACTCACACTCACACTCACACTCACTCACACTCTCACTCACTCTCACTCACTCACACTCTCACTCACTCACTTACTCACACTCTCTCACTCACTCTCACTCACTCACTCACACTCTCACTCACACTCACTCACACTCTCAGTCACTCACTCACACTCACTCACTCACTCACACTCTCACTCACTCACTTACTCACACTCTCACTCACACTCTCACTCACGTACTCACACTCTCACTCACACTCACTCTCACACTCACTCACACTCACTCACTCACACTCTCACTCACTCACTTACTCACACTCTCTCACTCACTCTCACTCACTCACTCACTCACACTCTCACTCACACTCACTCACACTCTCAGTCACTCACTCACACTCACTCACTCACTCACACTCTCACTCACTCACTTACTCACACTCTCACTCACACTCTCACACTCACTCACACTCTCACTCACTCACACTCTCACTCACACTCTCACTTCGTCACACTCTCACTCACTCACACTCTCACACTCTCACTCACACTCTCACACTCTCACTCACACTCACTCTCACTCACTCACTTACTCACACTCTCACTTACTCACACTCTCACTTACTCACACTCTCACTCACTCACACTCACTCACTCACACTCACTCACTCACACTCTCACTCACTCACTCTCACTCACTCACTTACTCACACTCTCACTCACTCTCACACTCTCACTCACTCACACTCTCACTCTCACTTACTCACACTCACTCACTCTCACACTCTCACACTCTCTCACTCCCACTCACTCACACTCACACTCTCACTCTCACTCACACTCTCACTCACTCACACTCTCACTCACTCACACTCTCACTCACTCACTCACACTCTCACTCACTCACACTCTCACTCACTCACACTCTCACTCACACTCTCACTCACACTCACACTCTCACTCACTCACACTCACTCACACTCTCACTCACTCACTCACTTACTCACACACTCACACTCACTCACACTCTCACACACACACTCACTCACACTCACTCACACTCACTCATTGACACACTCACTCACTCACTCTCACTCACTCACTCACACTCACACTCTCACTCACTTACACTCTCACTCACTCACTCTCACTCACACTCTCACTCACTCACTCACTCACACTCTCACTCACTCTCACTCACTTACTCACACTCTCACTCACTCACACTCTCACTCACTCACTCTCACTCACTCACTCACTCACTCTCACGCACTCACTCTCACTCACTCACACTCTCACTCACTCACACTCTCACTCACTCACTCTCACACTCACTCACACTCACACTCTCACTCACTCACACTCTCACTCACGCACACTCTCACTCACTCTCGCTCACTTACTCACACTCTCACTCACACTCACTCTCAAACTCACTCACTCACTCACTCACTCACACTCTCACTCACTCACTTACTCACTCTCACTCACTCACTCACACTCTCACTCTCACTCACTCACACTCTCACTCACACTCACTCACACTCTCACTCACTCACACTCACACTCACTCACACTCACTCACTCACACTCTCAGTCACTCACTCACACTCACTCACACTCACTCACTCACACTCACTCACTTACTCACACTCTCACTCACACTCTCTCACACTCTCACTCCCTCACACTCTCACTCACACTCTCACTTCCTCACACTCTCACTCACTCACACTCTCACACTGTCACTCACTCACACTCTCACACTCTCACTCACACTCACTCTCACTCACTCACTTACTCACACTCTCACTCTCACACTCTCACTCACTCACACTCTCACTCTCACTTACTCTCACTCGCTCACTCACACTCACTCACTCACTCTCACTCACTCACACACTCACTCACTCTCACTCACTCTCACTCACTCTCACTCACTCACTCACTCTCACTCACTCACTCTCACTCACTCACACTCACACTCTCACTCTCACTCACACTCACACTCTCACTCTCATTCACTCTCACTCACTCACACTCACTCACTCTCACTCACTTACTCACACTCTCACTCACACTCACTCTCACACTCACTCACTCACACTCTCACTCACTCACTTACTCACACTCACTCACACTCACTCACACTCTCACTCACACTCACTCACACTCTCACTCACTCACACTCACACTCACTCACACTCACTCACTCACACTCTCAGTCACTCACTCACACTCACTCACACTCACTCACTCACTCACACTCTCACTCACACTCTCACTCACTCACACTCACACTCACTCACACTCACTCACTCACACTCACTCACACTCTCACACTCACTCACACTCTCACTCACTCACACTCTCACTCACACTCTCACTTCCTCACACTCTCACTCACTCACACTCTCAAACTCTCACTCACTCACACTCTCACTCACACTCACTCTCACTCACTTACTCACACTCTCACTCACACTCACTCACTCACACTCTCACTCACTCTCACTCACTCACTCACTTACTCACACTCTCACTCACACTCTCACTCTCACTTACTCACACTCACTCACTC